>JASVER010000045.1:459102-472702 GCA_030449065.1 Oceanodroma leucorhoa | reverse complement strand
TTCAGATAAATCACAATTTTTTTTTTTTTTTTTTTAGAGCTTTACTGATTGTACATATACAGGCTGTACATGGTAGATAATTCTTGATGCAAAGAATATTCATGTATGATGAGTAGTTTGGTTGTACAACCTGAAGATGTGTAAACCTACCATCTGTCCATCATTTTTAATATACTTAAGGCTTTATAGTACATCTTATTTTGTGAACTGATGCAAGAATAAATTATTTGATGATAGAATAACTGCAGTTCACAGGACCAAACCAAATGTGGATTGATTTCACCAATTTGKGAAAGAAAATACGCAGTACAGAAGTTCTTAGAGCAGCTTTCTAGTTCAAAAGCACTTTGGTAAAGCTGGACAGAAAACTAGCAGGAGAACTAAGCAAGATTTTACACTTCTGCAGCACACCTGAGCAATCAGCCACACGTTAGTGTTTTCATATGCATAATCTATTCTATGGTTTAATGAGATCTCGAGCGATTGGCTCTGAAGATTGTTAGTACCCTGGTGAATAGCCCTTCAGACTTCAGGCATACCATGAGAATTTGCTTCCTCTTTCAATTCTTCAAATTCTTGGATAGAATTTATTATTTCCCTAAATATAAGCAGCTGCCAAAATTCATTATATATTATAGTACCCCTTTCTGCTATATTTAACTCTGTCTCATTAAGTGGATTTCATGGTTTCCTCTTATAATTAAATGCAGATCAAATACTATATTACAATATTATATTAAAAACATAAGAAATGACACTTTTTCAGCTCCAGTTCTGAACTTCTTAAAGACAGAAGCGCTACTCTGACGCAGATGTTTTTTTCCAGAAACATCTGGTCAGTGTAAAAAGTATATATTTTCCTTATAGATGTGATAGTAAAGTCAGAAATATCACAGGTGAAATGTGTTCTGTTCTTTCCCACTTGAATTCCRTTCAAAAAGAATTCTTTTTTTGCCTATTTTATCTTTTCAGTSTCTGGGTAATAATGACTTCCTTCAAAGATTTCTGTTGGATAGGGGTTATCTGGACAGCAGCAAACTTAAATATTAGTAGAGCTCAGGGAACAGAGAAAAAAAATGTAAATCTATTAGGGGTTTATGTACTAATTCAGTAAGTATTTGTTTTATTTRATAACAAAATAACATTTCTATTTCCAGTAGCTACTTAGGGACAAAATAGTCGCTGAGTACCTCAGCCTTCTCCATATATAGATATAAAAATATAATATATACAATATAATATTTATATTATATAGAATATRTWTTWTWTATATATGTATTTWAAAAGCCCATACGCTTAGTTTATACTTAAATCATACCTGAACCAAACTCGGAGAAATGCTGTATATTTGCCTACTRCTTAACTCCAAAGATACAGGACCAAGTTACACTGAGCATTTTGGTTACATTGAGCTCTTGGCTTATATCCCCCAACTGTAGGCATTAACAGGGGCACCTAGATGAGGAGCATGGCTGCCTTGCACTGCCTCATGGTCAATAAAGGCAGAGAGGTGCTTTCCGGAGTGATGCAGGTCTTAGTTGGGGATCAAATCTCTAGAACAACTAAAACCTCTCTTACTTCTATAGAGAGTCTTAACTGAAGAACCTTAGTTACGTGATTGACATTAAATGGGTTGAATTTAGATTTGTGACTCTGCAAGTTCATATGAAGAAAGGTTTGGGTCCACAATGCTTGTCTTGGTCAAATTTTAAAACATGCAAGAGAATTTTTATAAGTAATTCTCATAGACTGATTTGTCGCTAAATAGCTACTTGAAATAGAAATGTTATTTTGTTTATCATCTTTGTCGGCAACATGGACAGTGGGATTGAGTGCACCCTCTGCAAGTTTGCAGACGACACCAAGCTGAGTGGTGCGGTTGACACGCTGGAGGGACGTGATGCCATCCCTAGGGACCTTGACAGGCTTGAGAGGTGGGCCCGTGCGAACCTCGTGAAGTTCAACAAGGCCAAGTGCAAGGTCCTGCACATGGGTCAGGGCAGTCCCAAGCACAAACACAGGCTGGGCAGAGAATGGATTGAGAGCAGCCCTGAGAAGAAGGATTTGGGGGTGTTGGTTGATGAGAAGCTCAACATGACCCGGCAACATGAGCTTGCAGCCCAGAAAGCCAACCATATCCTGGGCCGCAACAAAAGAAGCGTGATCAGCAGGTTGAGGGAGGTGATTCCCCCCCTCTACTCCACTCTTGTGAGACCCCACCTGCAGTACTGCGTTCARCTCTGGGGCCTCCAACGTAAGAAGGACATGGACGTGTTGGAGCGGGTCCRGAGGAGGGCCACGAAGATGATCAGAGGGCTGGGGCACCTCTCCTATGAAGACAGGCTGAGAGAGTTAGGGTTGTTCAGCTTGGAGAAGAGAAGGCTCCAGGGAGACCTYCTAGCAGCCTTCCAGTACCTGAAGGAGGCCTACAAGAAAGCTGGGGAGGGACTTTTTACAAGGGCATGTAGTAATAGGACAAGGAGTAATGGCTTTAAACTGAAAGAGGGTAGACTTAGATTAGATATAAGRGAGAAATTCTTCACTATGAGGTGGTGAGGCACTGGAACAGGTTGYCCAGAGAAGCTGTRGATGCCCCATCCCTGGAAGTGTTCAAGGCCAGGTTGGATGGGGCTTAGAGCAACCTGGTCTGGTGGAAGGTGTCCCTGCCCATGGCAAGGGGATTGGAACTACATGATCTTTAAGGTTCCTTCCAACCCAAACCATTCTATGATGAGTTATCTCAATCYGTATCCTAGAGAGATTTCTTTGGATGATACTGTCACTAATTCTAATTTATCTGTTTTCAAACTGAGTCACTAATTACATGATTTCTAAGAGCTAAATTATGTTTCCCAGTAAGTAGAGGTGAAAAGAAGGCTAGTTTACTACTGCTTGTAGAAGAAAACAATTCTCATTATGCATATGTGCTGGCTCTGTTCTGCTCCACTCTGCCCTTCACTCTTCTGTACCTTTTTCATCCTACCTGGTGGTGATGTAGTGGCAATCAGCCCATTCTGTCACCAGTGCTTGAGTCAAGCTACAGCATTTTCTCGAAAAGAACAAAGAGCGGGTATCATGCTACTCTTATTTACCTGCATTAGACCTAGCCATTGTRAAATCCTTAATTATGGCAATTTATCAAATTAGCCTTAAAATAATATGTACCTTTTCCCAAATGTGATATCATTAGCATGCCCTATTTTGGCTGTCTTTGTGAAATAGTAGAAAGCTTTCTTTAAAATAAAACAGTCTTCCCACCCACCCCCAAAAGCTGAAACAAGCTTGATATATTCTACATTTTGCCTTTGTTTTATATGCATTGAAAAGTATTAAAATACAATGCACAAAAATGGGTTTTCCTGATTAGGTTCTTAATCTGTAATTTCCTGCAAAAAGTGATTATTGCACATGCAGTCCCACTCAACAGAGATTCATGAAGACAACATAGCCATAGTTTAGCGTGGGAGGTGGAAAGTGGCTGAATTTGAGGTCATACGAGAACAGTTACATATTTCAGCTGAAAAGACTTCTGTCTGAAGAACAAGGTCAGGTTACCTCTGCTAGAACATACAAACCAGCAATCTGAAATGCTTGTTGCAGTGAATTGGTATATATGGAAGATGCGTGACTTTTTGTGAAAACGTGCATTAGTGTTCATAAGTATTAAATGTTCATGTTAAGTGTTCATAATGTATTAAAGTACATTCCCTGCTCTGCCCAGTTGATGGTAGTATCTCCGAAAGTGCTCAGCAAAGTATAAAATGTAATCAATATATATATTTATGTGTGTATGACTTATATTTATGTCTTTTTGAGAGGGCAAGCTTAGGCATAACAAAGTACTTGCATCTTTGTTATTTTGCAAAGCCTCGAGAACTATGCTGACCTAGTAAGTCAGAAGTTGTTCCAACTTCTCTTCTGACAGTAGGAGTAGAAAGAGAAGAGACTCACTTTCTGATTTAATTGCTTTTCCTACAGTACTGAAGTGAGAAGGAACTTTCTCCCAGTTTCATTCTGTCTGGCAGCCTCAGTCGCTCTTTAGTTGGAGACCTAGAACCTCCTTGGATTCCAGATTTGCAGGTTATTATCTTTTTGTCGTATTTCTAGGTTTTATAACTATTGCAATATTAGCTATTCTTAGGATCTAGATCGGAGTYGCATTATTCTGGGCACTGTGAAAACAAGTATAAGAACTAGCTTCCACCCCAAGGAGTCTTAAAATGCAATCTGCTCTTCTGTGAGCTTTTCAGTGCTGTAGGCTGTGTCTGTGTTAGCAAAGAGTGTGGAGCAGTGGATGTGGATCTGCAGAAACAAACCGGTGGCATTGCAGGCTCAGTGTACTCACTATATGTRTTTTGAAGTCAGGGGGCTACATCTGACTAGTTAAGATGTCCTGGTTTTGGCTGGGATAGAATTAATTTTCTTTCTAGTAGTTGGTATAGTGCTATGTTTTGGATTTAGTATAAGAAGAACGTTATAACACACTGATGTTTTTAGTTGTTGCTAGGTAGTCTACTTCTCAAGGACTTTTCAGCTCACATGCTCTGTGAGGTGCACAAGARGCTGGGAGGGAGCATAGCCGGGACAGCTAGGCCAGCTGGCCAATGGGGTATTCCATACCATATGATGTCATGCTCAGCATATAAGGCTGGGGGAAGAAGAAGGAAGTGGGGGACATTTGGAGTGACGGCGCTTGTCTTCCCAAGTAACCGTTACGCGTGATGGAGCCCTGCTTTGCTGGAGATGGCTCAACACCTGCCTGCCCCTGGGAAGCAGTGAATGAATTCCTTGTTTTGCTTTGCTTGCGTGCGCGGCTTTTGCTTTCCCTATTAAACTGTCTTTACCTCAACCCGCGAGTTTTCTCACTTTTACCCTTCTGATTCTCTCCCCCGTCCCACCCGGGGGAGAGTGAGCGAGCGGCTGTGTGGGGCTTAGTTSCCGGCTGGGGTTAAACCATGACATAAGATCTCATTCTGTGAATTAAATGGCCGTTAATTGTTTGAAGTGCACTTCCAATTTACTTTCAGCTGAAACTAGTCTATTTAGTGCACACCAAAAATGGTCCACAATGTGGACCAAAGCAGGGAAGTCGGGACAGATTTACTTTGAAAGTGCATTCTTGAGCAAAATTAGCACACCCATGACTTTTTGTATAAAACATGCTGTTGTAGTAGTGCAAACACATTATCTGTGTCCAAGAAGTTCATTCCCTGAGTGCCTAATGAATCCATGTATCTGAATGGAATCTAGTTGAAACCAATGCATTAATACCTTCCAATGAATCCTTGGTTTCTATTATTTTCTGTGCCCGAAACACAGGCCCTAATGACTTACTTACAAAATAACACTTAGTCAGTGTCATACACAAAGAAACTCTATCTTGAGCAAAACTCAGGCAACGCTGTTAGAGCGGAGGGATGAAACACRTCCACATAAACACCCAAACCAGTGTTTCCTGTTGTACTGCTCCCTTTTTGCCCCACGCCCCCGACCAATTTTAACAAAATATTTGAGAGTGTCCCCCAAGCCCTCTGTTACCCAACACATATCTTGGTGGTTAAAGGCTCAACTTTTAAAACTTTTATCTTTTAAATGAACTTCAATCTTTTTAACCTAACAGCAGTTGTTAATAAACTATAAGACCTAAAGTTGAGATGAAATAGCAGTATGAGTAAAACAAAGATATCAAAACAGCCAGCTTATGTTAAACATAGTGAAACTGTACATAAACTTGTTAGGTAACTAGAATAAACATGCACAAGAAAATATTTTCAATGGTCTTCATTTCTCTTTTAGTAATTATTGGATGGTTCAGAAAAACAAAAACGGTATCTTCATGTAAGATCACTTCTTACTAATGGCGAAATTCCTGAACAAGTCAGCACAGAGTGGGTTGTTTTGGGGGGATGGGGGAAGATACGTAGATAGGTTTCTTTCTTAAGAAATAATGCCTTGGCTCTACTATTACTGTTGTAACAAGATTCAGGATAACTGGCCTGCCTCCTGGTCCTGTGTACCCAAGTATGTTGGTGAAATGTGAAAAGCTMCCAAAAAGCCTCTAACAAATCATCATACTGATTGTTTTGCTAATGGCTCAGCAGAAGCTGAATCTAAGAATGAGAGAAGGAGACAGAGCCTCCACTCTGTTGCCCTCTGTGAGGCTAAAGGTAAAAACTAAAAGTTGGAAAAAGTGTCAGTGCCAGGGCTTACACTACAAATTATCAACAGCTTGCCCTTCATGTGGCTGCAGATAGAAGGCCAACAAGAAGTGAGAAATAATGAATGTATTTATCAAAATGGAGGGTGTTTCTGTGAGCTCTGTATTTGCTGTTGCTACACTAATGGAACTATTTCAGGACTGTTGGTTTGCAAAATAAGATACTTTCATTTTACCATCACTCACGTAAACTTGATGTTCTACTGATGTTGCATTAAGGATAAAATTATCTTCTGCGAAAACAGAATAATATAAGAAAACTCAAATTTATTGTATTAACTTCAAATGGTAAAATATGGTTTCAGCCATTACAAATATGATTTTTTATTAAGCTCATTGTACTTCAGRAGCAAAGTTAAAAGTAAAAATATATGACTTAAGGTACAACATGGCTACATTTTTTCTTTAAAGTACAGTATAATCTTGTGATTAGGGAAACTTCTAGTTAACACTTCAGTATCAGGGTCAACATTGCTCCTATCTCTACCCACCTKCCACTTGCAGGATGGAGCTCATCACCAGTTACCACAGGAAGCTTAGTCAGCTCTGTTAAATAAATTGCAATAGTATGGTTTTAAATTGCATGATAAAACTTAACACCTACTTTTGCAGTTAATGTTGGGTACAGTCATTTGTAAAGAAAAAAGTATTTGGGGAACTCATAACTCAAATGGCTGAGCAGATTTTGCTAAAAACTTCAGTGAAGTAGTACAGGTCTAATGAGCTATGGCTCTGCTGGCTGAGCTTGATTTCTATGATATCTTAAACGTAGTTCTCTCATGCTTTGCAAGACTAAATAGGTTATAAGTGTAATCAAATGTGAAGCCATTAAATCTGCAAAGTTCTACAGTCAGATTCATTTCTTGGCTTAAAGCACTAGTGCACAGTTGAAATTTGAGATGCAAGTCTACAGTGGCGCAAAATGCATCTGTCTATRTCTGGTGGAAGCTCTGCAAATTTTTTTCTTAGAACATGTCAGCTACTCAAACCAGAAACATTTTTCAGGAATAAGTATACCCATTTGATTTAGTAAAGATTTCATAGGCACACTTTGGAAATTCTGATGAATGGGAAAAGAGTTAATTGGCTGGTGGTGAAATCCAAGTTGACCCTCTGTGTAAGTCATCCTTTTCATTAAAAAAAAACCCAAAACAACAAAACAAAGAAAAACCACCTCAAAACCTCAAGTTTTGGATTGAGTCTAGAATAAAGGTGTTTTTGATATCTCAAAAACATCGGCATTATTTCCAGTGTAGGCTATTGAGAACTGGACTTAGTCTGGTAGACTGGTGGCAATGGCTCAGAAATGGACACAATCACATAATCATAAAGGCTGGGAATCCACAAATCAAGCCTGTAATGGAAACTGATATGGAATCTGGGCTATGTCATTTTTGCCATGTATTCCAAGTTTTTCGGTAGTTACCATCTGGAATTAAAAACAGTAATGATGATTATGAGATTAGAAGGATAAAAGTCTACAGCAGCTCCTGCAGATATTACAGCAAAGCTCCTTCCATGTACCCAAGSAAATAGTACTGTACCATGTGTAAAATATTCTCAGAGATAATTTTTTTTTATTTTGCTTTAATTGATTTTCATTTTATGTATATAATGTATTTTTTGTAAGGTAGAAAGAGTTCTTCAGAGGCTTTAAAATGGATGAAGGGGAAAGATGAGTGCATAATTCATGTACCGTTTGCAGCCCACCATCCTGCAGAAGAGGGAAGGTTCAGAGGAGAAAAAACCCAAACACCTSTACAGTTTAAAAGAAGGTGCTGGGATGTTAAATAAGGAAGAAATAGAACCTCTCTTCCACAGTTTGAACTTTGAAATGTTAGTTAAGTATAAAGGAAAAACATGCTGAAGCACTTGAGAGACTTTTGACAAAGGCAGTGGAAGCTTCATAGTTAAGAGTGACAATATCTAAATATGACTGTAACGTGGCACACTGTTTCTTCCAAAGCTATAACAAACTGCTATCCTAACAATCTTTTATTGTACAATTGCAGCTTAAGTTGTTACCTAGTGCAGAACTCCTTGTTGGTCATGGCATTTTGTTTCTTTTTAACCTTGTCTACTGTAAAACTACAGGAAATGTCGCAAAGGAATTACAAGAAAGGAAATGTATTTTTCAGGTTCTCTGCGGGAGACTGGAGCAGGCTGCCGGGCAGAAGTTTCAAAAGAAGCCTTGCTATGTGAGATGCTATGGGAGCAGCTGAGGAACAGAGAATTACCATTATACAAACCTTCTAGTTCCTGGCTGAACAGGACACATTTCTTGTAGAAACTGAAGTTACGAGCTAATGCAAATCCCTAATATGTGTGACAAAGAAGTGTCACAGCGAATTGGGAAAAGGCATCCAGTGTCAGAGCTCTGGCAGGATGAACCCAAGAGGGGCAGCTGCTCCAGGTGTCCGTTTGTGGGGTGCACCAAATGAAATGTAGGTGAGTGAAATTGTTTTACTGACAAAAAAACTGGCGCACAGAAAGTGGAACGAGCAGGTCTGACTTGTAGGGACAAGAGRAAGAGGCGAATGGTGCTGGGCCAACAGGTGCCTTTTCTTCTCTCCACCYGATGCCATCCAACGCAGTTTGCATCAACCCCTCTGCAGTGGGATGCACTCATGGGGTAGGTACCAACCTGTGCCAGGAATGCTATCCCACTCCTTTGAAATGCAAACTTCATGGGGAAGAGCAAACAGACATCCTGCCAGGGTACACGGTGGATTCAGTTCAGCCTCGAATACTTGTTTCTTCCATCTTAAGAAGGAAGAAAAAAAGGCAAAATGAGTAGAGAGGGAGAGCGAGCCCTCACTTTGGAAAAKAAATTCTTGCTCAATCCAGGAGTGGGCAAAGTTGATACAAATCTTGGTTTGATTAGCATGTACATGAGTCATTTACAGTCATGTAACTGCTTTTTCCCTAGTGCTTTTGTCCTAAACTTGTTATTTTGCTCTGAAAAAGCRAGGCAGTGATCAGGTGCTTTTCTGTTATCCTCTGAGGGAAGAGTTCTGCCGGTGCTGAATTGCACTCAGAACAGTGGAGAAGGAGCAACATGATTTACAATGAGGCTTCATGTCAATACCCTGCTGAGGAAGAGAAGGAACAGGTTCTGATCAGAGAAAGATAACTGCTTCTGCCTGAAAGTTAAACAGGTGCCCTCGAGGGGAGACCACACAGGGATCGCAGGTTCAATCAGCTCCAGAGATGTGGTAATCACTAGATGGGTCATTTACCTAAGTAGTCTAGAGGTAGCAATAACTATTCATTACTGCAGAGCTATCAAAATGATGGTTCTCTTTTTTCCTTCTTTTCATGGGCTTCCTTCCCTTCTCTGAGCATATAGAGAGCGAAACAGGAAAGCCATTATATTAAATAACTCTTAAATAAGGTGGAACAATGAGCTTGGTTATAAGTAGTGTTTATAAATGGTACTGAAGAAGAAAAAAATCCACAGAGGACAGTCTACAGCTATTAACACAAATGATTTTCATTCACGGCTTTGGAAAGTTCTTAGTCCAAATTAACCTAACTTCCTACATTTGAGTGAGTAATGTCACAAGAGATTGATAGTCTTTCCTTTTGAGCACAGGAGTAAAAGAAGATGAAAGACGGGCATTCAAGTCGGTGTCATCTGACGAAGGGTAGACTCGTGCCAAAGAAATCTGGAAGTTCCAACTGCCTGAGACACAACCTGGCACAGCAGCCAAAACAAGTTTTTCAAAGCTGCATGGTTAAAGAGTATAGGTTAAAGAGGCCAGACAGTTGATACTCATTAAAGAGAGAGCGGTTCCTGTGTTGATAAGACTAAKCTGTTCACTTAGACATTCAGCTGGCATACAGAAGACTTGTATTCAATGCCAGGTTTTATAAAGGCAGCCCATGCTCCCTGGACAGTTGACTTGACCTCTTCTGTGGTTCCTGTGTGAGAAACAGGTGTAATAGGTTTTTTTGTTCCCGGTCATGTGCTTGTAACCAACAGGAAAAATCGCTGCTAAGGTGCTCTAATTCCATGCTCCATCCACTAAAAGGTAGTCCAGAGAAACAAGAACGGATGTTTTCTTTCTGTAAGCTTTGCTTATGAAATGTGCAACTAGAAGCCGTTAATCAAAACATGGTTTGATGCATGGTTATTTGCTTAATCTAATGTTTACTGAAGTCAGCAGAAATCTTTCACTGGATGTTTAATGTCTTCCCCCCCGTCTCRCTGTGGTGCTTTATGGTCAGCGGACCAGCTGAGGAAAAATGCTTGAGAGTAAAAGCCCTTAGGATGAGTATGAAAMAACAAGGATCCAGAAAAATTAATCTGAAGGGTTACATAGTTCGTAGTTTAGAAGTAATCGTAACCGTACAGTTAAAAGACAGTGTTAGYGTAAGTACCGTTGCAGCCATGATGGTTCAAAGGTATAAGGGAAATAAGATTTATTTAACTTCTGTTCTAAATCAACTTTAAATGCATTTATTCTTACTTTTGTTACAGTTATCCCCATAGTCTGAACTGCAGAATAGAGTGCCCAAGAAGGTGAACACTGACCCAATAAACTTTTCTATTTCATCAGGTAAAGCAATTGAATTTTGAAGTTGTAAGTGCGATTGTTTGAACTTCCGGAATTCTTTGCTTGAGACATAACCTTCATTAGATAACACTGTCTTGAATTTTCCTTATTGTCCCCCAAAGGCTGATGATAACCTAGAATACAGTCTGTAGGTAAGGAACAGAAGCAGGAGCAGCACGTGGTACAAGAAAGGGCTGTGTACAGCCGCAGCCCACCCAGCTCCGCTCCAGCACAAGTAATGGTTGTCTTAGCAGCTTGCTCGTTGGGGAGAGCTCAACAACGTAGCTTCTAAGTGGTGAGATTCCCGCTGTGRGGACACCATACAAACTTCATGGGCAAGGATGTGGGCAATGCTGAGGGAAGCCAGGGAGGTACTTCCCGAAATTGCAGGATTTTGTTTTGATGGGAATGAGGAGGATTTCAGTTTTTGCCTCCCCTGGAAAAAATAAAATTTTAGTGTAGTCCCCTTTCTCTCCCTGTTCTGTGATTCATGTATCTTGACTTATTGTATTATAAAAAAGAGCTACATGATTAGCTTCTCTAGTCATCATTTTGGTGTGTTTAGCTGTTTTCACATCGAGTGCTTACTTAGTAAATACATGGAACACAATTTGTAATTACTGGGACAAATTTAATATGTCCACAGAGTGTTTTAAGGGGATTCATTATAATCTACTTGTTTTGTCTTTCTGCTAATAGTTTCCCGAGTGCTTTTTATGCCTCTAAGACAAATCAACTGATGAACCGGGATTGAAAAGTAGGATTTAGTTCTAAAGACCAAAATTCCTAAAAGGTCTTCAAATTATTTATTAATTAAATAAGGAGTAGCACACAAGACGTCTTCAGGTAAGACACTTTCCATAGTATGTGTAGTAAGTGAAAATGTGTCTTGAAAATTCTGCCCTCGCTTGATATTTATTCTACTATYCATTATGCATTGTCTTTAGGACTATATTTTCTATACTGTGTTATTGCACAGTGATAAATGGTTCAACAAAATTAAAAATTAATATAATGAAAAATGGGAATAAGATTACTTTTGCTATGACTTGTCTGGTTTGTACAGATAAGGCAGTATAGGAAATATAATGTTATCAGTTTAATCTATGTTACTTTGGACATTACCATACTTATAGTTCATTAACAGTAACATTTTTGCTGTGTAGGTTTTMTACCAGTTAAGTTGCTTAGCAACCTTAACTCCAAGATAATGTCTTGCTGCCTGTGATTAAAGAATGTTTTTTTCCTGTATTCTGTTTATGATATGTCTAGCTTACTTATTTTCTTGTTTGCCAACTCTGTTCCTCATTTTTCATTCCAAATATAGCAAGGTAGGTATACATTCCTTGAATAATTTTATATGTAAAATTCACCACATAGTCACCTACTCAAGTGAATGCAAAGAGCACAATACTATTATGAAAAAAACCCACACTGTRCAGTAATGCAAAGAACATAAAATGGAGAAGCAGTCTATAGAACTACTACTGACACTGCCGAATAAATCCTTAAAACCTTTTCAGCAGAAGTGCATTGCTAATAACGGTGGATAATGCTCTAGTTCCATGATGTAATTCTCCTCTTAAATAAATAAATAGAAAGCTATGGGACTTGCCCATATGCAATGCTATTCTTTGGAACTGGTCCAAAAAAGTGAAATGCTATACTTTAAGTGGTAGCAAATGCCTCTTGATACTGCTAGTAGATGGATCAATTAGTTTAATARTATTTACAGAAGTCCGTTGGACCTCAACTCTAACAGTATTCCGAGCTAATATTTGAAAGATGTCACACATTAAAATGGATATTGGGTGACATTATCTATTTAATATATTTCAAATTATTCTGTTAATTCCTGCAGAGCTTATCACCATGGTTACCGGGACAGAAATTAAACAAACAGGAAAAATTTTAAATTAATCAATCCTGAATAAGATTCCAGTGGGATCTGGAGTCTTGGTTAAGCGTTGGGAGCCACACTGAAGAGTGACAGCTCTTCAGCTAATAGTATAACCCGTGCCTGCTGGAAGGAGGGGTTCTGTCCCTGGATTTGGTGTCTCTATCATAAATTACTTTCCAGATTACACCAGGTAGGAAGCAGTGGTTTTGGAATGGATGCCTAGATAGGGGCTACTGATGTAAACTGTTTGCTTCCAATAGACTGGAATTAAATCAATAATACTTCATGGTGTAGAGGTTTGTAAGTGAAGTACTAATATTGGTATGGATGCAATATAAATGGAAATACATATATGTGACAGCACCAGACGTTACGGCAAAGTGTTACAAGATTGGGATGTGTACTGAACTCTCAGGACACTGTACCCAGTCGTAACATTGAGGAATATGCTGTTTAAATCCAAATGAGAAAGCTTGCACTCTGATAAGAGCACAGCACAGATGCTTCTCAGTGCAAGACCCTCCATCCTAAACCCAGGAGGATGGCAACAAGTGGCAGGATGTCACATATGCCAGTCCTTTCCTTTTTCCCCAGTGGGAAAATATACGTTTCAAACAAACAAAAGGGAAAACAGACAATTCATAGCAAGCTTAGCTAAGACTTGTGGAGCTACTGGAGTCAAAAGCAAAGCATCAGCTGCCAAAATGGGTAAATGGCTTGTCTTTGTGCTTCACTATTACTTTCATTCTAAATTCAACTATCTTCATCCAAGAGATGTGAACAACTCCTGTAGTATGGCATTTACCTACCGTTTTGAAGGGCTTCTAATATATCATAGAATCATTAAGGTTGGAAAAGACCTTTAAGATCATTGTGTCCAACCATCAACCCAGTACCCATGCCCACTAAACCATGTCCCGAAGC
>JASVER010000045.1:316434-458503 GCA_030449065.1 Oceanodroma leucorhoa | reverse complement strand
ACAGGCCAGGATGCCGTTGGCCTTCTTGGCCACCTGGGCACACTGCCGGCTCACGTTCAGCCGGCYGTCGACCAGCAYCMCCAGGTCCTTTTCTGCCGGGCAGCTTTCCAGCCACTCTTCCCCAAGCCTGTAGCGTTGCCTGGGGTTGTTGTGACCCAAGTGCAGGACCCGGCACTTGGCCTTGTTGAACCTCATGCAGTTGGCCTCGGCCCAATATATCAGGTTGCTTACAGTTCCTAACTGTTTATTTTTATTTCAACAATTATAATTACTTAGAAATACAGAAATTTTGATCTAACYGAGCATTTGGAGTAGGTTTTTAGTTACTGAACTTGACTGACTTTCACTGCAATGTTGGGTATGTGAGGATGTTACAGAAAGCGGGAGGGAAAGGTCTCTCTAATWTGCAATTATGTTAATGTCTGTAGTGAACTTACTGTTACAGTAGTTTCTTTGGATCGATGATGTAAAACCTCAGCATTTGCGTAGTGAATTCCTGCTGGATCAGTCTAGTATTTCTTAAATATTTTTGTAAAGAATACTTTAAAAAATAGATTTGTTACCTCAGTAGAAGTTGAAAGTTGTSTTATGTAGGATATAGTCCCTCTACATGAAGCATTTGTTTCAAATGTCTACCTTCCAGATTTATAACMAATTTGAGATTGTGTTTGGTGCTTAGTTTGAACTGGAAACCCTGTCTGCTCGTCCTATTGTTGCCATAGTTGCCATGGGATCTGAAGCAAATTAAAAAAGTATTCTTCACAAGGAAATTCATGCAACCACAATGCAAAACCTTGATAAGAGCAATACCAAGGCATAACAGGAATATAGTAATGTCAGTTAAAATACCCTCTCTAGTGACAGGGAATTCTGCTAAGKTTAGTTCACATTTACTTTACCCTGTATCTTACACCAAATAAGCGTGCTTATACAAGTAAATCTTTGGCATCTGGACATCCCCCTTTASTTGAAATCAGCCATCAATTAAAACACTTCAGCTTATCGACTAAATATTAGCCTATACAAAAGAGTACAGCGAGAAACATCTTGGAAGCTGTTAACAGACATACAAGGTTGAGGATCTCATCCACTGATAATTATGAATGAAATTAATGGAATCTGGAGCACCTGATTTCTTTTCGTAATGAGATCCCCAATGGGGTGTTCACAGTGGTAATGTTGGCTGGCTCTGGAGTTGAAGGTACACTAAATTATAGCGAGTCRTAATGGGACGTGAATCTTGTATGAATCATCAGAAAACAGCAACTGGGAATAACGCAGTATTTTTAAGCGAATCCCTATAACCCATGTAGCTAGTGCATATGTAGTCACAAAGGAGTTTCACTCAGCCCAAAATTCTTCTAAACGACATCTGGTATGTAAGAAACTTGAGCAAATCAGAAAGACTGCATTGTGATAAGTTACAATATTTTCTATTTTTTAATTATAGCTAATGTTTTTCCACTGAGAAACATTTCCCACAGGAAAACATCTCGACCTTGGTAGCGTTTAAAGACAAACCTGTAACTTCAACAGCTAAATATAGTTTTCAGTGGTAGTGTAGAACATCTGAAATAAAATAGTCGAAACAACGCTCACATTATACACTCACTCAAAATTCAGGTTTAAAAACCTTCATGAGGAATCATATTTAATATTTAGTGAAACATTGCCAATTATCTTTGGAACCACAGAATAAAACAGAACTCTAGTACTTGTCAGAAAAAGTGACATGGAACAGCCTATTCCAACATGAATAAAGATCTGAACATAAATAATCCTTTTAAAGAATAAAAAGAAAGTATGTTAAAGGTTCAGTGGCTCTCATTAAAATTAGTTATTCCCAACACTGATCAGGAAATGTGATCCTCTTAAAGCGATCTCAAAGAGGATACTGTCATTTTGATAATTACATGTGATCCCAATTTGTGCTAAGATGTATGTAAAAGTAAACTACATCTTACTGCTATTCAAATATTTATAAGCTTTCCAGCTGAGTAGTGATAATTAAAGCTTTATACACTTAAAAAGAAAATTTAAAATAGTACTTTTAGCTTGGCTTTTATAAAATCTTTATTTTTTTTTTCCTCACGAAGATGTCATACAGCAGCACAGCTGCAGTGGCCTTATGTGCAGGAGGCCATCATAACTGAAGAGTAAAATCAGGAGCTACTATTTCCATTGCATTCAAATTTCCCATTACTTGTGTTCATGGAGTCTAATTCAGAATTGTGGGGTTTGAATTTAATTGTTTAATTGGAATGTTTCCCAAGGCCTTTAAGAGTAGTTATAGAGAGCGTAGAGCATTGATCTGAACACCAATAGCTGTTATTCCACTGTCTGCGAGCTAACTACAATACATTTTTTTGGCAACAGACATCTTTCAAGTTCTGTTTCTCCTCCCACGCTCTCAGAGCAGTAGTTCCAACTTAACGTGACTATTACTTGGTAACATTAATATTAACATCAGGTTAGGTTTAATAACATAAAAGGAATAAAAAAGATTAACTGGAAGCTAACTTTTAGAGATAAAGTGTCTAGTTCAGGCTTACATAAAGCCTCTGGTGAGAGAGAGGGCTCCTAAAGCTCTTTGCATTCATTAAAGCTAGATTTGGGTTGACCCTGAAAGCTGCAGAAACCTAAAGGAAGCAGGCAGAAGAGGGGCCAGTAAAATACTGTCAGGTTACTGATAACCCAGATCAGCTTCTTCACCCAGGTCAACCCTTGCGCCGGTGCAAGGGAAGGATGGCATGGGGTAAGAACAGGGGACCGAGGTAGAGATGATTCTTTCTTTTGGCACCAATGCTCTTGGTAATACCAGCACTTGCCGACTTAAACTTTACGTGGAACTATAAGGTAGTCGTCTTTGGTGTAAAGGAAGTTCTGCTTGAGGATTAAGCAGAGGAGAAAAAAACATTTTCCCCTATTCTACCACCTGGTTGGAAATGTATTGTTCTGAAGCTTGATTTCTGGGTAGAAAGTATGTGGTTTTGGAAGCCTTGTTTTTACCAGGCCCATGGAGCTTTCCTTTGAGGAGAAAGAAGAGGGACAGAGTATGTACACGTGTGTGTGTGCATCTGTGTGTGTGCTACACAACTGCTTTGCACCTTGGTAGTCAGTTGGGCTGTTCTGGGGAATAAATAGGGAAGTACTTATTTAAAAAGGAAAAATACAGGCCCTGAAACTCRTGGTTTCAAATGTTTGTCACTAGCTAAAATAAAATTGCGCAGTGTTGTTATTACTTGATAAAGGTGACATTAGGCAACAGTACTGCAAAAGTCTAAGTGGAGGAGTATTCTTCCTCTTGTAGGGTGCTACAGCCACGAGTGCTCTCTCTGTAGAGAGTGCTGTGCTTCAGACAGCAGCTCTTTATAGGAAGGTGCCTTAGCTACTAAAATCTTTCCATGCACGTGTCTTATATTCTTATTGAGCATGCTGGATGCTTGTTTTTCCATAATAAAGATGAGTGAGGGTATGCCACCGCAAGTTATTTCTTGAATTGTTTAGTAGACATTTGAGCTGTGAATGGCTGCTAGAGAAGTACAAATTGATGCCTTATTATGAAGAACACACTTCCTTCTCAATCTACCTTCCCTCATCTTCAAGTTCTAAATGAGATTTTCCGCCTTAATTTTTGTGTGTTTTTAAGGATTAAAAGTTAACACGATCTTGCATATTTCTTCCTTTGTTTTTGTTACGTTAAAACACCAGATCATGTATACATGAAGAGTGCAGTGAGTGCTGCCAAGGGTGGTCTAGATCTCTTCCAGTTCCTGGGTTTTTTTTCTGTTTTTTTTTTCTTTTTTTCTCCTTACTTTTTGATCTTCCTCTCCACCTTTTCTGTTTCCTGTTTTCTGTAATTATTTGTTTCTTCCTGCATTGCTTAGGGAGGACATTTCAGCCTTGGGAGCAGATTTCTGCTTGTCCTTAAGAGGAGATTCAAAGGAACAGTGGCCAAATGAGAATGTTTCTGAAAGATTAAAAACAGGGTAAGTACATAGGATACTTCCTAGCCTCCATCTACCGAGTAGCTCAGAGACTTCTTGACCTGTGCCTGAGTATTTAATAACCCTCAGTGGTTTTGTTTTCTATGAAGTTGTCCAGTCTCCCCTAGTGCTCCTGTAAGCTTTTGGCACTCACCATACCTTTTGGCAAGTAGTTCCYTAAATCTGCTCTCTGCCACATGAAGAAAACACTCGTTTCTTTCCAGGGTAGCTCCTAATAGCTTAATTTGAGCCCCCCAAGTTTTTGTTTTGTAAGAGGCAATGAATACTTGGTCTCTAACCAACCTCTCTATTACCACTCATGATTTTGCAGATCTTTGTCATACCCCTTTTTAGTCATCACTGTTTCAGACTAGAGAAAAATATGTATTTGACAAGTCTAAAAAAAAAAAAAAAGATGATAAAAACATTTCTAAGATTTTCAGAAAACACTACAGCTTATGAAAGACACCGTCCATTCTGTAGAATGATGGGCAGTATTCCACTTCGCTCCGTGATTAATAGATGGTTGAGCTATCTGCTTTTACGTTAGATACGCCTTTATCATCGCTAGCAGGGGATTGTCCCTTTACTTACGTGGTAGTAATCCTYACTATAATGAGGTTTGCTGCGGTCTGTCAGGCTGTTCTGCAGGCAAACAGAACCACCYGAATAAATTACAGCACTAATAATAGGTAAGAGACATTTTCTTCTTCCCTATCTAATATCTTACTGAAACAGCTTTAGTAATAAATAGTTAACAGAAACAGACTTTCCCAGTGTATTTGAAAAGGACTGTCAATCACAATGGAAGTAATGTCGTTCTATCTGCTATCTGTTGTTACCATTCAGAAAATGACATGTTCATTGAATCTTCTTGTAGACACAAAATAGGAGTCTTTGCTGAACTTGGAAAGAATCTACAATCTCAGCACACGACGCTAAAGTAGAAACAAGCAAACAAACAAACAACATCAACTTGAAATAATCAGAAGAATTGCAGTGGCAACTCACTACCTGGAAAAAGCCAGCAGTTAATTTAAATAAGAGATGATTATTCTTTTTGGGTACTTCAGTATGGATTAGATTACATCAAGGGAAAAATACCGTGATTCTGACTTTTGTCTTTTGTAATAGAGGCAATTGGCTTTCTTTGCTTAATTTTATCATAGAATCACAGAATAGATGAGGTTGGGTGGGACCTGTGGAGATCGCCTAGTCCAGTGTCCCTGCTCAGGCACGGTCACCCAGAGCAGGTTGCCCAGGACCCCGTCCCATCAGGTTTTGAATACCTCCAAGGATGGAGCCTCCACAACCTCTCTGGGCAACCTGTTCTAGTGTTCAAACACCTTCACATAACTAAGCGTTTTCTTAAATTTAGCCGGATTTTCCTATATTTTAATATGCCTCTTGTCCTGTCTAGATACCACTGAGAAGAGCGTGGCAGTTTTCTTTCCTGAAGGTCAGTTGTAACAGGAGAGACTGAAGTGAAGAAGGCATTGAGTTCTTTGGTCTTTTCTGTGTCCGTTGTCATCAGGTCCCTGTCCCATTCAGCAGCAGGCCCACATTTCCCTAGACRACTTCTTGCTGCTGATCTACTTGTAGAAGCCCATCTTTTCGCACTTCACATCCTTCAACAGATTCAACTCCAGATGGGCCTCAGTTTAAATGTAACAGATGATTTTAGATAGATTTARCTAATTCCAAAGCCTCTTGCAAATTAGTCTGGCTCTAGCAGAGGTTTCAAGACTGAGTTTTACAGATGCTACTTGTTACTTGAAGAACCAGGAGTTTAAGAAAAGTAAAATTGCAAYTCCCAAACCAACACACTTGTTGCTTTGGACCTGTTTCCTGAAATGTCAGAAATCTTATTTTCAAATTAATTTTTGCCAGCAAAGCAAATGAAACTCTCCTGGACCTGGTATAGCTGACAAAGCACTTAGAAATGGAATGACCCATATGAAAACTGAAGTAAAATGTTATATTGTTCAAACTGTCCACCTCTGGTTTTTGCCCTTCTCTGTAATATGCCCTTAAAAGAATGCATAATACTTCCTGAGGAGACAAAATGTCATTGTTGCTCTGCTTAGCTGGAGCTTATGTGAAACAGGTAGCTTATTAAGATTGGCTTGGAATTAATATAAACTTTGCTAACTATAGATATTTAATTGATTTCTGAGTAGGCAGTAAAAAAATATTTGGTATAGATGGCTCAGTGCTCTAAAAGCACTAGGTCAGAAAATTTCTTTGCCTCACAAATCCCTCTGACACATACTACAGCACTGAAAATTACTATTGGCCACAATATAGATCTAAAGTCTATGTATTTCACAGYTAAAATATATGGAGTGTTTAAGAAGTCTTCATGCTTTTCCTCTAACTGTGACTATTTCTTCACTTTGAYGTGCTGACTGCACACTTTCCCCCACTGAGTCACTTGTATCATAAAGCGGTCTATAATSTGTATTTTACAGAAAGGTTTTCAAAAAATAATAATGTACTCCCAAATGCAAATTAAGCAAACAATGATGAATTGGGCCCACATTCAATTAAAAGTTCAAGCAAATGCTCAAACATTTTACCATATGGAAGTACCTCAGAGCACGAATTCAAAACTAACCCTGTATGGAATTAACACGCTGAACTGGGAAAGCAGGTCATGTTTGTAGGACAGAAATGTGAGCAGCCTGAAGTCAAGTGTAACACTTCTCTTTACTGACTGATTCATTGTCCTCTTTTATAGTGATAGTAAGGAAGATGAGACTGGGGAATGCAGTCCTCCATGCTTGATCTGCAGGCAAAGAGGTATTCCCATCTAGACATATGCTTTACTTGCAACTTGCAGTTTTTTGATGCATGCATGAAAAAATTCTTATACCATATGTGTGAAATGAGAGGCAGAAATGACCTTTTAGTACGATTTCCRTGGTGACAATCCTCATTTTGGTGTCATTAAACTGTTCATTAATATTGAATTAACTACAAGGGACATCTGGAGTGGACATGATGTAACAAGTAAACATAGAAGAAAGTGGAACTTTGTTAAAGATTGTGCTTTAAATTTTTTAGAGACATCTGYTTTAGAAAAGCTTTGCAATTCCATTGTCTTACACTGTCAGCATGCTTTACACAAGGCAAACAGCATGTGGGGAAAACGCGTACTTACAGCCAAGGCTGTTAACTTGCAGAGAGGTTATGTCTTACATTCTTAATCTTTGRATTTCATTCAGTGTGTCCTGGATATGAGAAGAAAAGAAATTATGCACCATTTCTTTCAAAAMCACTTTTATTTTTGAGGTATACATACATTTATGTGTATTTCTAGAGATCATACATCATGCACATTAGCAATAACTGAAATAAAATGTCACTCAATTCTCTACTTTTGTTCTTGATATATAGGGTATAAATTAAACAGTCTTATTATGCTGCTGTGTGAGCTTCTGAGCTGTATTTGCAACACTTGTTAAGACTGAAATGCCATAAATAAAACATCTAAGAACTCATCTACTTTTGAGATGGCGCGAATATGTTCACATATTGTATGAGCTGAAGGAATCTGGGCTTCTTAGATTGAAGAAAAATAGGTTATAACTGGTAGCAACAAATARTGTGATCATCGAGATTATGTACACTGTATGTATTGACTTTTAATAAATAGGAGTAATGGCCCATTCTCTGTTTAGCAGAAGACACTTCAATAASTATTTAAAGATTCTGCTTTATTAGCACTAGGAATTTAGTAATAATAGGCATGAGAACTCCAGTGTTACCTACGAAATTTCCTATTTAATGATATATAATATCTGTTAGATTTTGCAGAAAACAAAAAGCAAAAGAAGGAACGGTTGTGTAGTAAACATTTATGTCTTCCATTTGTTACTGTTAATAATTTTGCATCTGTGCTTTTTTTTTTCTTGAAYTGTTCTCATTCGAGGGGCCTGCTCTTTCCCAGACTAAGACTAACTTACACTTACGCACCACAATTATTTCACCCAAGTCAACATGTTTCTAGAATTTGCAAACCTGGAACCAAAGCATGTGTCTCAATAAGTAAGTAAATCAGACAGACTCTTTCCAAGTATAGTATCTGTCAAATGTAATGCAAATACAATTATTTCGGAGGGCTTCCTCTGAGGAGGTGGGTTGTTCAGAGTTTACTACTTAGTAATGTGTTGTGAAATGTTACCATCTCTCTACCTAAATTCTAAGCCCCAGGTGAAGCTGTTCCCTATCTCATCATAGCTGRGCCACCACGGAGGTTCATAGCCCTGGCCACTCGCAGCAAACCAGACTTCTAGCCCAGGCGCTTGTGGTCAATGTTTGCAGATCTAGAGGACTTCGTTGTTGACCACTCAGCTTAAATGTATGATATGAAATGCCCTCACTTCAGAGTAAGAGTTTGTTTTGGAGTAGTGTCCAGGATTTCTTTGGCTATTACTAATTTTGCTAAACACGGTATCAAAATAGTCTATTTAAAAGTAAAGATCACTTTTGTTATGAACAGTTTTCTTCTACTTAAAACCACTATGTATCTTCTTTTCAGTACTGTCAAGAGTCTCTGATTTAAAGCTGAAGAGATCTTATTTTGACCCACCGTATGGCTGTGAATTAAAATTTCTTAGGTAGGCAATTTTTAAAGGCAGATAACTGAGGTCTAGTCTATTGTTGTTGACTTATATCAGTCCYTACAAGCATGACGGGCATGGCGTGAAAGCTGTTTTTCTTCGGGACGACTGTTCCATCTTATGCTAACGTTGCCCACATTTGGTGACATCCTTCGCTATATACTTTGAAGAGTTTATATTCCTGATTAAAGCACATAAATGTTCACTGAAATTCTCTCAAATTATTGTTTCATTTAGTGTAAGTGCCATGGGCATCACAATCACTTAAACTTTTTTTTTTTTAAATGTTTGCCCGATTGTATTTCATGTTAGCCTGACCTAACTTACCCACATCTGAAAGGTTGTGTCAGGTTTCATTCACTGTAAGTCAGTATAGCTTCTAYGGACAGCCTGGGGACATGTACAGATCTAGTGAAAGTAGCTATATGCCTTGTTTTATTATTGCTGGAATTTGACCTATAAGAAACTTTCCGTTTTTATCCTGCAGAAGCTGTTTCTTAAGCCAAGGAACCCAAATTCTGTTTTTCCCTGTAGTTCTTTTCTTTCTCATATATGAGCTGACTACGGAGCTATTTCTGTGGTTTCTGAAAAGCATACTGTTTTTTCCTTTTTTAAAACCAAAACACACACACAATTTTCCACCCCCACCACCTTCCACCCACCAAAATACTGTCTGTGATATAAATCTCGTTAATGTCCCTCATTGTTACTTCCTGTTCGGAGCTATTCTTGATCTACTTTTTCTTCCAGAAGGAAACTCTTATAAAAATCTTTTCTATAAAGGCAGAATATTGTAATTCTTCAAAGAAAGAAAATTTCAGCATCCTCATTATCATTTAATCAGAATTTGGAGTGCACCGTCTTGTGTTCAGGTAGTTCCTTATCCCATTTTAGTTTTCCCTTTCAAGGTACTACTTTTTCAATTGGAATTTGACATCACTTTTGAAATGGTATTTATGACCAYGGACGGTATTCAACCATGATTAAAGGCAGGGGGCACTTTTGTCTGCAGCAGCTACCCTTTGGGACTAAAAACCTGTTCAGATTTCTCTCTAATCCTGCTCAGATGCAGGAATATACCATGAGAATCTGACAAGACTCTAACATAAGACCAGTTTTGACAGTTTTATACAGTTTGCTTATATTAAGTTAGCATACCAGGGGGGAAAAAAAAAAAAGTCAGGTTAATGCAAACATTACAAATCTGTAGATATCACTGCTGAATCACTGCAGTATTTCATTTGAATAGCATAATGTGAAACTGCATATAGAAGGTGATGGCCAATTAAACATAGAAAGGTAGAGACAGATCTTGTATGAGGCTGGATGATACATATGAAGAAGTCTGCTGGCAGAGTTATATCAGTAAATGAACATTTTGGCAAGAATTGATGTTACTGGTTTATCAAGCAAAGTCAGTTGTACTRACAAAAGCGCTTTGATATCAGCCTTAGTGTGTCTATACTGGAAGGAGAGTGGAGAATTAATAAAAAAAATAAAAATAAAATTCACYAGTGTTTCTAAGTTGGAACTTTTTTTTAGAGTGCATTTGAATTAATTTTTCACTAAATAACTGCTGATAGGATTTCTATTTTCTGGGCTTTCGTTTCCTCCTCCTATTCATGATTTGCATTCTACTGRTCTCCTTAATCTAGTCTTTAAATCATTTCTATCAAACTATCTCATCTTGGTATTATAATATTAATATGCTTTGTTGTTTTCAGCTTGGCAGTCTTGTTCAAGAATGTACATCATTCATATTCAGGTGAGACTTTGTTTGCATGAAGAAGTTCAAGTGCAGCAGCTTTTCTATTTTCCCTGTTATGTTTTTCACATTTTAAACATGTAGCCATTCTAGATCACCTTTTCCATAGCTTGTGTAAGTCTATTAAAATCAAATTTGCTCTAGGCAATAAACCAGCCTAAAGCTGAAATATCGACCGTGACCCGTTGGAAAGATGTAAAGAATTTATCAGAAAAAGTGCTGTGTCCCCTTGGCAATGTCACAATTAATTATCCTTGTGACATTTCATATTTAGTATCTATATTGCCATCAAATGGCCAGGGCGAACTAAAATGCATTCTGTTATTCCATATTTCATGCAGAAACTATTTTAAAGTTAAGCAGATATTGTTATTTTAGAAAGGGGAAAATTGTGAAAACTTACTGCAAAACTCTGCTAAGGCAGATGTRGTCATATATTTCTAAGTCCACTGTTAATCTAGCATTTTAACTTCTCATGAATGTTATAGTTCATACATTCTGATGTTATCTTAAGCTGTATGTTTAACCAGACAAACAGAAGTAGAAAACACAATTTATCTACAAGTAAATTGTAGCTGATCTTGTAATTGTTTAAGGTAAATTTTACCTGCTTCATCTAGAYATATGGCTTAGTGTTGGGGGACTGATAGAGAGTTGTTCTGGCAGCTCTGCTTGAACTAACCTCATTACTCTTGGATTCCTCCCTGAGGCTATTYCTACCCCATTTTGTACAACTAGAGCAACATGTAGAGACTTGAGTCTATGACATGAACTACTAACTTATCTAACTTATTTTTTTGTCTAAGTAGCCGGTTTTCCTTACMACTCACTAAGTTGTCCACTTCGATTGTCAGAAGGAACATTTTATTATTAAGGTCTGAGAAGGCATGTGTGAGGTGTTTTCGTTTGTGTTTTTAAATCTGTTATGATTAAACAATATTTTTTGGTAACATTTCATGTTATTTAATTTTTAGGGTGAAGTTAAATATGGGAAAAGATCAGCAAATAAAATTAGTGTCAAAACCAGAAATCATCATGAAAGCTGTTTTGCTACCTTTACAGAGGCAGTCTGTAATGACAACATTTTTAAAAATTAGAATACATATTTGGTACACAGAAAGCTGTTACTATTCCATGGACTACAGAAGTCCTTCATGACAAACATAGTATTCTCTTACTGTTTACCATGGTATCTACCTATCCAGAAAAGCTAACATTGTTTTCAAATGCAACTTAACCAATGTCCAAAGAACTAACTGAATTATTAAATAAATACACACTGGTTTCAGGTGGATGTTGTACTGATAAACCTGTTTATTACTCCACATGCAAAGCATCAGCAAAAAAGGTTCAGTCTAAAATACGCACAAGTCTCCAGCAGAAAAAGATTAGCAATAAAATGCTTATGGAGAGAAGCCTACGATATTACCCTTCTTAGATAAGAAACTTCTTTGATATAGCTTCTTCTTTCAAATAAAAACATTGAAATGCAACTGGATTTAGGCATGAGAGAATATTTCAAAAATTCACTAGTAAAATAATTACATCTGGAAGCAAATATTTGATAAGCACTTCTTACATACACCACAGCTATAGCTTAACGCTTGAAATTGAATTCATTTAATAGGTGGCATCTTCACAAATCACATCTATGCGATATTGATTTGGATACTAAAAATGAGCAGATCCAAAATTAATGACCACTTTTCAAAATGTAGTTGTACTAAAATGTTCTGGGGCAAATTTAGCTGTATTTGGTGAATTTCCATTTCCACATGATTGCTATTTTAAGAACCTGGACTGCTTTATCAGACTTGGAAGTACTTTCCAGTTTCTCGCCATGTCAGCAGCAAGATATAAGACACTGGCATTATAAGCAATTATATATAACAGCAGCTTATTGCTATTTAGTTTTTCGAATAATAATGATATATTTCACCACAATAATTATATAATAATTTTAAGAATTTTATTGAAAATTGCAATTTTCAACCATTGCATGAGAGAACACTTACTGCAAGAAACAGTTTTTAAGACCCAGGACTTAAAAATTAGCTCTTATTTGTTCTACCCATTTCAGATGCTCTGTGTTCAAATGTATTTCATTGAACTGGTGACCAACCACGAGAAAGATGGACAGAAGATGAGAGACGTTTGTGGCTCAGCTAATTACTAGAAAGTAATTACTGTAGTAAGACATGCGGTTATGGGAGGGAGCGTGATTTCTGTGAGGTAGTGGCTATTTACCAAATTCATTGCTGGGGTCTTGGGGACCAATGCCAGGCAATGTATCCCACTGACGGTCCTGTTCCCCCCTGAGCACGTGACACAGTGGCTGGACTTTGCTGCTGTGAAGCGCAGACTTGACATCTCCTGCTATTTCTGGTGATAAATCACTTGGGAACACGGGGCCCTCAACGTCTGTGGTGGCCAGTGTTGGACGGACAAATTACGAACCCAGGCGACTGCACTCTTAAGTGCGTAGGCTTATTTCTTTAGCATCTTCTGCACAGGCTTCTCTGCGGGAGCTGCCCTCTGGAGACTCGTTTCAATTCTCTCCCGCTACTCTGGTCATTTATAACAGCTGTGGGTGTCTCCAAGGCTATCAACTGGTCTCTCTCTCATTCCTGTCTGCTATTTCCCCAAGTGTCACCTCGGTGGCCAAATGGTCAGGGCTCAACACGAAATACATGTCCCTACAGTGTGCCCCAGAGAGTGACTAGAATTACTGTCATTGCTTTGTCCTCTTCCAGGCCTGGCGGGCTCTGCGAGTCGATCATACAATCGAGTATCAGCCGTGCTGTTTGCTGAAGGACACCTTCATCCAGGCAACTCGGGATGCACGCTGTGACCGACCCTCACTTCTTGCTGTCGCTCGGTTACCTGAACGTGAATGGTGTGTGCTCCTTTCTGCCAAGCTTGGCCAACCTCATTACCGTGGCACCCAGGGGACAATTAAACCGGGTTCTCAGCTCCTGCTGGCCTCCACAGCGTTGCTTTGGGTCGCTCCAGATAGCACCGCAGCCTTCCTCGAGCCTCCTGAAAGCTGCTTCTCAGGTAGCTTAATGCCCAGCTCTGAAGGTTCCCTTAACAGTGAATGTGTGGGACTGCTGCCTATCCACACTACCTTTAAATAACTGGGTGGATGCAGTCTGGGTCTTAGTAAAAAATAATGGTATTTAAGACAATTTTTCAAATTTATTGAGAGAGATAATGTCCCCATTTATAATGACTATGCAACACAGTTTGTGACTATGTTGGAGGAACTAAACCTTCATCCTGACAAATTATACTTTGAAACACATTTGCTTGTTTTGAAACATTATTCTCTGTGGTTTTCAAAAAAATGTTTTCTGCTTCCGAAAATAAACGAGTTATCAGAAAGAGGGTATGTTTTGCTATAAAGCTGTTTTATTTCTATTCAAACAGAATGTATTTGGGAGATGAATTTTCTTAATTTGCTAACTAATAATGGCATTCTTTTTCTTTAGAGATAATTTTAATACCTTAATAACCCTGTAGGATACTTATTAAAATGTGAGATTAAATTCTAATGAGCACACTACAGACCTCTTCTTCAAAGGGCTTCCAGGAAGGGATCACTATAAGAAAAAAAGATAAAATTCATTTTCCAACCCATAACAAAAGGCAGAATGTAGCACATAGCTGTAACCACCTACATGAATAACCATAAATTAAGTAGTATTTCCCTGGCTGGTTAGCCAGCCATTTATCCCCTAGACTGCTATGCATGAGCAGGCAGAAAGTCTGCATTTTTCCCAGAATGGATGATTTGGAGACTTTGCTATATATCAACCTTAACTGTACTACTTCTTGTATATAAGTACTGATGGATTTACAATAAAAAGGATATCAGGACCTTTGTCAAGCTTGTAGATAACCCATGGAAGAAGATACACAATGCAAACACCTTCTGCATTACTGTACAGCCGGAAAATGACCTGGTGGGAAGCAGACAGCATTGTAGAGCCGTGGTGATAAGGCTGCCACATCACAGAGGAGATGCTCAGAGGAGAATGGGCTGTGACCGTCATTATAGTCCTACCCAGCCCATAGCAGGAGTGAAACGTTTTATATGCCCTGCTTTCTCTAATACTGTTAACACTTAGGCATTGGATTCACTTGTAGTGAATGAAATTCTGTATCCACGGTAAATAATTCACTCAGTCAAAATACAAAGAGGTTTTCCTGGTAAGTTCAATACAAGCAGAATAGAGCTCATAATACAGTTCTTGGCCAACTTGAGGGGGGGAAATAAAACCAAACTTTTTTCATACAGATCAGGAAATACTTGTGGATTTACTACTAAAAAGATTAGCACTGATTTGGGCACATTAGGAAAAGCCATTAATACGCTAGCAACAAAAAAGTTTGTAACAAGGTAAAACATATATTAAAGCTAAAGGTGATGAGTACTATAAAAAATGAAAGTCAGAATTAAAACATCTTGTAAGAATTGTGATGTAAATATCCTGCTTTCCCAGTGTATCATATACTATAGTGTCAATGATACAGTAGCATGCTATTTAGTAACATAAAGCAATAAAATACAATTGATGGGGAGGACATTTTAATTACCAGCATTCGGCATGAGTATTGTTGTGAATCTCCTATAAAACCTGTACTCCCAAATTATGAACTAATTTTTTCAAGTGCTATAATTAAACTAAAAACAATACACACAAACTGTTATGATACCCAGGTGATCAAAGGTAAAGCAGTTATTTATATTACATTACTGTTCTCCCCTCACACCAAAAAAATAATTTAGAACAATTTAGTTGAGAGGGAAGTAGTGAAGTGGCCATGGGCTATACTGCATTAAGATGAAAGAAAAACATAAGGAAAACGTAGATACGCTTTCACAGTGCTGGAAGCATTATAAGAAAAGGAGCAGGAGTATGCGTTGTATCTATAGGGAATAAAAATAGTGTGTACTACTAATGGAAAGGTGAGCAATAAGCACCACGAAAGGTTAGGCGAAGCAAACAAACTGCAAGAGAAGACAAAAGAGTGAAGTAAAATTAGAAAGAAAAATAACCTGGCAAATAACCACGCCATTGTTTCAGTGAAGTTGAGACACACCCCACCCCTTTTTTTTCATGTTGGACTCCATACAAGTAAAAAGATAGAGGTCTTTGCCTAAAAGCCATGCAATCCAGCGTGAAGTCCAAGGCAACGGACAAAATGAACGTAGTGCAAGAAAGGTATAGAGTAATGGTGATACACCCATATAGTTTTACGTATTGTGGTACATCAGTCGATTGAACTGAAATTCTTTAAACTATTTTTTTAAAACTTGACTCTAGATGAAAATGCAAGAAGGATGGTTATAAACTTCAAGAAATCCAGCAGAGGTTGAGAAAGGTTGTCCAGAGAGGCTGCGGATTGTCTGTCCCCGGAGGTGTTCAGCACCCGACTTGGAAAAGCCCCGAGCACCCCGATGCAAATTCAATGCAACCTTGCTGTAGGCAAAAACTTGGACTAGAGACCTCCTGTGGGTCCTCCAGCCACAGTGAGTTTGTGATCCCTTAATTTTGTACAAGCTCTGATTCTGTATGTATCACAAGCACTATCTCGCTAACGTTAATTAGCAGACGTACTTTTGTAACTGAAATGTGCCTTGAGAAGAGATTTGCCTCCAATCTACAAAAGGTGCATAAGAATTGATGAATTTAAAAGAACAGAATCAATCAGAAATGGTGAGAATAGATAGCCATGAATACATGGCATCATTTGGAAGGGAATAAAAGCCAAAACAAACAAAACAACCAAACAAGAGAGGTGGAAAAGCAATGTGTTGAAAAATTAATTCAGTTATTTCTTGTTATGTATGAACTAAACCTATATTTATAGTGGTATAATTCCACTGATTGTGATGATGCATGATATTTCTTAAAACAAAAATAGTAAGATGCATAACATTTACATTCAAGATAGCCTAGCTTTTCATCAGTAACTATTTTGTACTAGCTTTGCACTATATATAATTTTAAAATTTTGACTTGTCTTTCCAATTCTTACATCTTTTCTCTAGTCTGTGCTCATTCTTTCAAGTCTCAACCATCTCTTTCAGCTTTTTTTTTCTGTCTGGCTACAAAGTTGTTGTAAAAGATAAAACAGGTAAAATACCAGAATAATGRAAGTGGAAGTCCCCTCTGGTGAGATCTAGATTTCCCCAGTGGGGAATATATGAACTTCTTTCATTTTTGACACTTGAATACTTTCTTTAATAATGTAATTTCAATCTAATTTTATACAGTCAGCATGTTAGATGTCTTTTAAAARTACTCCCATCTTTTGTTGTTTTTAGCAACCAGTTAGTTCCCAGCCCAACTAGCCCCAATTGCTCAGCTGTATACTGGGCATTTGGCATGTTGGAATAAATTACTCGCCTTCTGCCCCTTGCAGTCTTAAAATACAAATCAAAGCATAGATGTAGATGTGTGCAGTGACAATGGAAGAACCAAAACAACAAAATGCATCTGTTTATCTCTTCTTATAGTCACCCCACGTGAACTTTTCTAATGCCAGGATGTTGTTTTTCTGAAAAGAAAAGCAATAATTTAAGGAATTTTATAATTAGGAAATATTTCTACTACTACTGCAGATTAATACTATGCTTTCTTCTGCTAGATCTGATCACATTTAATTATGTTCTGTCCTTGCAAAGCCACTTGATGATGTGACTCTCTTGATTATAAGAAGGTTGTACACAGGCAGTAGATGTCAAGTTCCCAACGGTCGCATAGTACGTCAGTGGTGCTGGTTGAAGTCAATAGAATTCTTTGTRTGTACTTTAAGTTTGAGCACATGGTTAAGCCCTGCTTTTTTTTTTTTCCTCTGTTCTTCTTTATTGAGGTCATTTTGACTGTTTCATTTTATTTGTGCTTTCAATCTCCATTTTTTTACTGAGGACATTGTAGGCTGAGCAGGAATTCCACATCTTCAAGTGGCATACTGAAAAGTTATTTCCTGCTTAAAAGTYTTCCTCTTTATTAAGTACTGTCTGGAATACATCTTAGTTCATTCTGATACAGAATGACTGAGACTAAAAGGTAGTTCTGTTTCCAGCAGCCACTGGCAGAGGCCTGAAAAACCTTGTGCAAGCACCGCCATCACGACTACAAACACCTGAACTGTGGCAAACTCCCTGGTAGCTGGGACCAGGGTTCCAGTTTGGCATTCCACTCCCCACTCCACTGAGTCAGCTCCAAGGTGGGACACTTCTCTTTTCTTCCTCTCTGAGCCAGGAATAGCTGCAGGAGCAGAAGACAGTTTCAGTCTAGATCAACTGCTGGGTTTTTCACCTTGTATTTTTCTCTCTTCCGTATGATGCTGATCCCAGAGAGGAGCCCAAGTTGAACATCCCTGTGTTTTTATTTCTGGGTCTTCTGCTGCACATGAAATTCAGGTCACTGGGGTTCTTTTGGAAACTCTGAAAAGCTCCTTCTCCTTTGCAAACGTGGATTTTGATCATAGGATATGGCTGGTGTGAACAGTAACGTTCACCATGTTGCCGCATTCAGCTACAACACGGTAGCCATTGCAATAAYTAAAACATGCATCAGTCTCATATGGTATACATAATCACACCTGATACTTCTGAACTGTAATTGGGACTTCTGCAAAGTTTCGGAACATGCTCCATTCATTTACATTATAAGACCAAACTGTGTTAGGATACTACTGTGTTGGAACAAAGTTTTCCAAAATAGTTGACTTAAAATAGGTCTGACTTCAAAGGGTCTACAAATTTCTCTTCCAAAAGTGTTTGTGATGCTCTAACAAATCAAATCAAGACAAGTGTATATCTAACTACTAGAAAATAAAAGTCCCTTAATAATGTGTCTATATTACATTGCTTGAATAATTATCTCAAATGAATTGTTTTAAGTGTTTAATGTTTTATTTCTTTACTATCAAAAATGACCATTTCTAGATACAAGYATAACCTTAGTGGATAAAAGATGTTAAACTGCAATACTATGCATCTGACTACTCGTGAAATAATACCCATAGTAAATCATACAAACAAACAGATCAACAGTACAGAACCATTCTTTTTCTCTTTGTTTGAATAGCTTAGTTATCACATTATTTGATGGACGAAAATRTATTTCCCTGACAAATTGGATTAAAATCATAAAGCTRTAAGAAACACATGAGTATATTGCCTTTCACCTTTCCGTCCAATCACCCAGTTGGACAAATGGGGCTTGTAGTGACTTGCCTCCTCTTTACCTCATTTGCCCAAGGCAACGAACCAGAGAACCTRCAGGTAAGAGTTTATCAAATGCTTGCAGTCAGTTAACTCCCTCTCTACCTGTCACTAGGCATCATTTTATTAACAGAACCTTGACCCAGGTGTGCTAGTAGCTTGAAAGTTCAGAAGGTAGGATGCAACTGTCAAATAAAAGATGGATGCTGTGCATTTTATGTTTTAAATGCACATTAGTGTATCTGAGAGTGAATGTGCTAATAAAAGGTGACATTTTATCAACGGTATTGGGAAAGCCTTGTGAAAAGAACTCAGAGCAGTTTTACCGTGTGATATGAATGGACAGGAGGAGAGGCTTCATGGTTCATGTACAGGGGCTATAAGTTTGCATTCAAATTTCCTGCGGTGGAAGTGTGCACCGGCACAGGATCGAATCAGAATCAACAAGACCGTGCATAACACGCAGTTTGCCACACACGCGAGCTTTGATAAGTAAGAATAATGACAGTTGAAATACATTTTTATTAAATATAAATCATTTATAAACCCATTTTAGATTTTTATATTACTCTGTTATTGGTATAATAAATCAATTTTGTTTAATAGCTACCGAAATGATACATTTAAAAATGTACCTTCACATACATSAGGAAGGAATTTTCTCTTAACATGTGAAACTGTCCATAATGTTCTGTTGCCTTTTTTTTTTTTAGTGAGGTAGAAATTGAGGAAATAATCTCAATTTAAATTTGCATGTAAAATTTTTATCAATTAATTAAAATTATATTTATATTATGAACATTCAAAAATATTTAAGATTTTTTAAGTCATCTTAATTTCATCTTTACTTTTTCACTGTATTCAATTATTAGTTGAATAAACAGTGTAAATACCGATGAAATAAAAGACTGCTTTCCATTGTACACAATGAAAAGGACTGCTTACTGCCATTTTCATTTCTCTTAATTTCATTTTTGTTTTATGCCCCAGCGTTTAACTTTCTAGCAATACAAGAAGCTCTTGAAATGAATTCATAACCAAGACAGTTTCTAGTTAAAACAAAAAAAAAAAAAAAAAGAGGGAGAAGAAAAACTCAAATATTTTGTTAGATAAGATAAAAAAATCTTTAGGTAAAAAGATTAAAAAAATAGTTTATCTATGGATTCTGTTTGTAGCTTCTGTACTATTTTGTTGGATTAGATTTTTATAAAATAATAAAGAAAATAAAAATATAAAATCTGAAAAATGAGGTAAACGTGGCCGTACAACCATTACAGCACGTTATTAAGAGAAAACCAAACAAACAGAAAAACCAACCCCAAAAAACCCAAAACCAACCAAAGTAACAAACATACTTTTTTTTTTTTAATAGCATTTACTGCAAATAGAAGAGTTTTATTATCTGTATAAACATGCTTTTTGAAATGAAGTATGGGGAAGTAAGAATTCACCCCAGGTAACTCACGTTACACGGCCTTTGAAAGGAACATCCCTACTTTACAGGTTATGTGTAGTTCACAGGCATATTTTAAACTGGTTTATGGGGCAGTAGCTTCTGACAGTTGCTTCCATGATGAAGAAGATACAGATTTTCTTCTTGTTAAACATCGAGGCTTTTCTCACAAAACTGCTCAGTTTTGCTGCCCTCAGTTCAACGTCCACAAACGCAGGCCCTGGCCCCGCATCGTGTTGTGTTCGTGAAGGTGGCACCAGCTTGCCAGGTCTAAGTGCCCTTCCTTCTTTTGCACGGAATTTTTCAAATGTTTTTAAGACTACCGAGATCTGGAACAGCCGACTTCCATTCCCGTCCTCTCCATTTCTCCAGCAACTGATATTTTTATCTTTCCTTTTAAGATCTGCGTCTCAGACCAACCCTCTCCTTCTTCTCTTCTGGTGTGCCATGTATCCCACACCACCGCTGACCCCCGCGGAGCCACTGCCCATCCAGCCGCCACAACCTGCCTCCTCCRGGACCTAAATCTGCTCAGCTTTACTCCGCTATAGGCTCAGCGTGGGATCTGCCATGACACYGCCTTTATTCTGGTCAAGATGGTGGATGGTGATCGTAACGCTGTGTGTAGGTGCCTTAATGCTAGTTTGGTTGGATGATCCAGCAGTTTGAACCGAAGCTCTAGCTCTCCTTTGGTATATTTGTTCACTTACATAGTGTAGCGTTCACTCTTGYATTAATTTACATTTCCTATTATATCTCTAGCAGGAACTCTCTAACCAGTCATTAATTTATCCATATGTTAAATGTTCATTTTACAGCTATTAGGAGAAACTTCTATTCTGCCCAGGCTATATATCTCTTAAACGTTATTTCTGGACATTTCCCAGTTTTCCTGTCTTCCTCTGTAAAATGTCACCAGTGTGTTCACTAGGCCTTGGATGGACTAAATACAACCAGATTGTTAGACAAATACCAATTTCCTAGMAGTCTTATTTTCATGCTTATCGTTTCAACAGAACGTTTTTAAGCCTTCTGGGCACTGCTTTAGCCTACCATGTATACAGCTCACTACAGTCTTCACAGAAAAATAATCTCCTATTTTGCAGCCTGATTGCTTTTCATCCAAGTACTGAAATGCTGCTTTTTAGATAAATTTTCCCACCGCATTTGATACTTCCGATCACGTCTCTCGATCGCTTCTCTCAAAGACCACTGTCTTTGGCTTCCATGCTTCCATCCTAGTGCTTCTGCTCTTACGTTTCTGGCCATTGTGCTGGTGGTTTTTGCGTAACTTGTCCTCCATTCTTCTCCATCAGCATCTCCTGGGATTTCTGTTCATGCTCACTCTAYGTCTTTGCTGTAAAATCTAGTGTCATCCTTGAACAATCTCATCCATTTACATGGACAGTGTAAGTGTCTGCCTAGAGACAGAAGTTAATTACTGCATTGTGTGTTATACAAATTAGTATTGTGCCTCAGCATCACTCCACTTTTARGACGCCATCCATCTGTTGGGAGACATTCCGTGCTTGGTAACAATGGGCAAACTTTCCACTTCAAGCTAAATCTCTGATCAGCAACGTTATGAAAAAGAAATAAAATGTATTTATATTTAATGTTATGCCCCTGTGCCTGCTAGTCTGTTGCAGGAAGAAAAAGACAGTCTGTATTTTGTTCCCTGCTTTCCACAGAGTTCATTGCAGCGTATTATTGTCACGAATGAGAGGAATGCACCTCACTCAAAAGAGAGAAGCAGCAATATKCTTTATTGAGGTAAAATAATAATTTGACAGAGTTCAATGAATTCGATGGAATTTAACGAAGTTTAACAGGGGTTTGCCAAGGTTCAATAAGTTTGATGGCAAGGCTCACCTTATTAATTACTGCATGGAAGAAACATACAAAGGAAAATTGAGTTAGAATCGAGCTGGAATGATTCACACAGAGACCGGAGACGCAAAGGGTGAGGAAGACCCTCCCATTGAGTCACAAGGTTCAGAGTGGACCTCCTTGCTTTCTAAACTCCCTGTGGAGCCTAGGGGCAGCTAGGTCCARTCTTAGTCTCAGAGTTGGACAACGGTTTATGTCTAATGGAATTATCTATACAAAGTTTATAATAATTAATATTGAGTAGCTACACAGATTAGTAATGTTTCATTAATATTAATTCAGCATGCTATCAGTCACTTACCAAAGATCTGCCGTTGGTAAAAGGTCTCTCTGCCTCGAGGGGCAACCTTGAGAGGCGTCCCAGCTCAAGGGGAGATTGCCGCCATGCAGCCATGCTGCCTTCWGRGAGAGCTCAAAGAAGACTCGCTTTGGCTGTCATATTTATGGGATAAAGTGGTTGGCTTCTGGTCAAATTACATGCGATGGGAAAAGCATGCAGGAGAGTTCTACCCACAGCTTAGCGGGAGTCTTGGAAAAGCCACCCACTATTCATGTGTTAATCGCACGATGGGTGTTCCAAGCTCACATGCATCGATGCTCACCGTGTCACTCTGCTCCTTTGTGGGTTTTCAGACAACAGGTTGAAACTAGAGGAGTTCTTGGCCCGGCTACGGCTCAGGCCTTTACCTYCTTTGCAGCCTGTACCAAACTACTGCTGGTTTGGTTAAGGGGTCGAGCRCATCCGTCACAGTTAGTCTCTGCCAGCATCCAGGGAGCAGGATTATTATTCTTGTCATGTGGACGTTTTCTTTTCTCCGCTGACTGAGAGCCACAAACTTGTCAGAGAGAAAGTCTGATATATTTGCACCTTTGTCCCTTTAAAATTCATTCATGGCAGGCGGTACATGTAGTCAACCAGGGAAAAACATCTTTCTTTTTACAAAGAAATTAGGTGTGTTCCCCAAACAGCATTTCTAACCGCCGATTTCCCATATATTTTTCTAGCTCTGGCTGTGGGAATTGCATGCTTGCAGACAGCTGTGGAATGATTATTCATGTTTCACATCTACAAAGCTGAACGTTTTGTTCCTATTCAGGAACAGTGTGGAAGACCTAGCCCAAGTTAGCTGAGAAATGGCTTACAATTTTACTTGACCTGGAGGATCAGCGATCTTTGGAAGGTTTAAGGCCTCCAGAATCAACAAGTGTAAGAAGCGAAGGATGGGTCATGCTCATATTTAAGTCAGTGACATAATTTCTTACTGCTTCAGTGGAATCAATTGTACCACCAGCAACTGGGGGCGGGGGAAAGTAAAACGCAATAATAATTTTCTTACTGGAATTGGAACATTTGATCATTTCTACTTTTAAGTTGAAGAAAGTTTTACTCCCRTCTTTTATCTGGCCTTCCATTTTGGTGCTGGTGTAAACATCAGGCTTCATAATTTTTTTCCTTTAATGTATGTACATATTTCTTTACATATTTTCCAAAATTATGGCTATTGTAGCGGCTTTTASAAATGAAACTGAATAATGTGTACAGATGCCCTTTACAGGGAGAGAGTGAAGCTTTCTCTCTCTCCCCTTCTGGTCCAATAAACATTGATTTATRAAATGTGGAACAGATCCCACAGGACACCAGAATATTTAGTAGCTTGGTAAATATGCAGTGATCTAGGATATGGGTTCAAATATTTGCTCCACATCACGCAAGCAAGCATGATTTTAACTAAGACCTCTTTTTTTGATGCCTGTTTACCTGTTGACTTCTCTCTCATTTTTATTATCAAGATGAGAAAATTGTGCTTGGGCTACCAAAGCACATCACCTGGGCAAAGTGTAGAAATCAAGTAAAGATAGAAGATGATAATATACCCTTAGGAGCTGATCTAATCTGAATATTAAAATATGCTTTGTAAAGAGGAACKTTAGTCTGATTTTTAACTGGTTAAAAGGTAAACTTCAAGTGCTCCCTCGCATCAGTAAGTGTGATAAGACTCAGGATTTTTGCTGTAAGGAATTGTACTGTGACCTAAGATTAATGGCAATAGTCRAGGCGCTAATGTGTTTATCAGAAASTATGAGAARAAAAGTTGAAACGGTGCTACCTTGTGCCTCACCTTTCTTTGTTACAGGTCAAGCAAAAGAGTGTRTCATCAAAGAAGAGCCTGTTCTTGACCAGAAGGTGTACATAAGATACTCTCTGTAYGATTGAGCTGAGATGGTACGTTTTTCACGTGGACCGATGCGGACACCTTCCTGTGCTTGACTTCACCCAGACATCTACATCCCACCGTGAACTGCTCTTTATAGGTACAGCTGTGTTGGTTCCTAAGCGTTGTGTGACAGACGAAGGCCCGGAGGATGTCCTTTGTTGCCCCAACCCCTCGTAACTCCGGCGAAGCTCCCAGTTAAGCCCCTGCCAGCACCCCTTGGGTTCCGGGGCCAAACCCGTTCACCTGCGCGAGGAAGGGCCTTYACCTCCACGTGGACACAACTGAAGCTAAGAGGACCCGTATTTAGTTATTTAGTCTACGGAAGTTTGCGTGTTTATTTAGACGAGGAAAAATTAATCTCAGCAAGGAGGAAGGGAAATGGCGAGGGGSGGAGGCGCGGAGGCGCGCCTGCCCCGACCTTCGGTCCCCAGGCGGAGGCTGACCTCGCTAGCGGCGCGGCTCGGCGGGGGTGAGCGCCGTTTTGCACAGCGGCCGTGCGGGGAGATCAACGCGCGCCCCCTGCTCCCGGTAACGGCAGCCCGGCACCTACGGCTACAGCACCGATTTTTAAACCGACCGTGGCCGCTGTTTCCCACCCCCCGTCCCGGCGGCGCCAGGGCCGGCTGCGCCTCCCGTCCCGCTGCGGCGTCGGCGCCCCCCACGCGCGACAGGGGAGCCCCGGGAGACGATGGCGGGAGGGAGCGCTCGGCCAGCGCCGGCGGGTTCTGCCGCCCCCCGGGTCCCGCCGCGCCCGGCCCGCAGGCCGCGGYCCCGCCGGGCCCYGACGCCGTCGCTTAGCAACGGTTCCCGCCCTCCCGGCCAATCGGCGGCGCGCTCGGTAACGGCCGGCAACCCGGAAGCAGAGGGCGCTCTGCCCCGCCCCCGCGGAGGAGGCGGGGCGGGGGGCGGTGGCGGCGGTGGGGGGGGCGTCCGCCCGCTCTCGCCCCGCGGGGGCACCGAGCGCGGCGCTGCCGCCGCCGCCGCGCCGAACGGTCACTGTCGCACCCAAGCACCCACCACACCTGCCCCCCCCGGCGGCCCCACACACTCCCCCCGCCCCCCGACCCAGCGCGGCCGTCCGCCCCGCCGCCGCGCTCAGGGCCCTCCTGGCCGGTGCGTTCGCCGGGCCCGGTCCGGCGGCGGCGGCGGCGGCGGCAGCGGGCGGAGGAGGAGGCTGCTGAGCGGCGTCTGCCGGAGCCAACGGGCGGCGGGGAGGGGGGCGGGCGCTGCGGGGGTGTCGGGTTAGAGCGAGGCGTGACCCAGCTGACGGGCGCCGTGCGGAGCGGGGCGGCGGGCGCGGAGCCGAAGCCGGCGGGGAGCAGTAGCGGCAGCAGACAGCGGCGCACGGCGTCGGTAGTGGTCGGCTCTGGCGCGGCGTCTCATCCACCCCCTCGTGAGCCTGGGGAACCTGCAGCTCAAAGCCGCCGCCAGCCACACCACCATGTACCCCGGCAACAAGCGGAAAAAGCTCTGGCGGGAGGAGAAAGGTATTACCGCCCTTCCCGCCGCCCGGTACCGGGCCCGGGCCCGCTTCTCCCGCCTTTACCTCACGCTGACCCATGAGGGGGGCTCGGGGGTGGGGTGGGGGGGTCCCGTCCCCTCAGAGCCGCCGCCGCCTCGCCGGGGGTTGCCCGGCGGCGCTTCCCGCCGCCCGGGGCTGAGGTGACGGGGTGGGGGAGGGGGGTGCTCCGTGCTCTCCGCCGTTGCCCCCGGGGTCTCCCGCCTGAAACACACTAAAATCCCGTACACCCGGGGTCCGCCCCCCGCCTCTCGGCAGCCCTCCGGCTGCCGAGAGGCGGGGGGGGGGACCCCCAGTGTGCGGGATTTGGGGGTGTTTTCCCCCCCAACTCGGTTATCGCTGAGTAACTTTGCCTGTGAGGAGAGGGCCCTGGGGCTGAGGGGAGCGGCGAACAGCCCCTCTCCTAAGGGCTTCCCGCCCCCAAGTCACCTTGTGGAAGTATTTCAGGTCGAAAAGTTAGGCACATGCCGTCAAAACGTGCCTTTTCTCATTTCAATGSGTATGTTTTCCAGGGAAAATACGGTTTATTGGTATTACTGGTGTAATGCACTTGAGTTTAGCTTCTAGTGTTGATCAGCCAGGGTGAAATGTTTGGCGTGTGAGGGCTCTCAAAGCGCACACACCCCCTGTAAGAAATAGTTATTATTTTTATTTTTTTAAGGACCCCCACCCTGTGTAGTCTCAGTTTATAAAACCCCACTGTCAAACTCCAGAGCATGAAAACCGTGGAACAAGCATATGCAGACCTTGCCATTTTGATACTTTATATTGATTATGTGGAGAGCAATGTAAAAATGAAGAGAAATTAACACAGTGGAAGTATAGTATTTACACTGGCTAGGAGGAAGCCCTTCTTGCCTGGTGTGTTCAGAAATAATCTAGAAATACATAAGGAGGAGAGGAAGAAAAACAAAAACACACCAGTGAGTCCTATTTTAAGTTTTCTTTCTTGTCTTCCATCACCCCTATGACCGCATGCGTGTTTGAAGCCAAGAAGGCAGAAGACTAGTTTGAGGAATAGGGTTCATGCTTTTTGTCTGTGGCAGAAATCAAGTGCACATTTCTAAGGAAAAATTGTTAAAGCACAAATAAATTGATCTCTCTGTAGGTTAGCTGCTCCTGTCAAACTCTTCTCAAAGGAAGTGAGTTTTGTTGCATGCTTTTTTTCTTTCAAAACTGTCTTACAAAGCATGTTTCTGTAGTTAAAGTGAGGCACCAAATTTCTACCAGACATCTAAGTTTCTGTTTTCAACAGAAGAGATATAGTTAAATCTTCTCAGGCATTGCTTACGTGTTATCAACTATAACTGACTTTCCCTGTGCAAGTCCTTAATGCTGGATGTCATTACCTTCAAAAAATGCTGGTTTTGTGCTGGGGGCAGATGGGGAAAGGTTTCTCGTAGGCTCTGCTGAGTGTTCCCGTTACTCCCATTTGTCTTTTCCAGCTCTGCTGCTGTCTCTGCGAATTCATAGCCTGGCATGTGAACTTGAACCCTCAGTAAGGAGGGTCAAGTGGAGGAGCTGGAGGGTAAGCTGGAAACCTGAGATGAAGGCAGGCTTTTGTTGTCTTAGGCAGCTGTGAGGATGGTGGTCTCCATCAGTACSGTGATGTTACTGAATGTGAACTAGAGCTCATGACTGCTGGTGAGATTTTTCTATCCAGGGAAGCATGTTTGTGAGTGCTAGCTGGTCAGAAATCGGTGTCTCTTTGCCTAGTGAGAACAAACAGCATTTGCTAGTCTTTTGCTCCGGTAACTGCTTTCCAGCACCATGCTGATGATGCTGGCCCTGGGTATTTTGAGTGAGGAAGGCAGAAAAGAACTTCCACATTTATTGTTGGCATTGCTCTACAGCTTGTAGCCCTGTGTGACTGTTCTTACCAAGTACCTTCTTTACTGGAGAGGAAAACTGTAGAAGCCCAACTTCTTTCCTTCCTACCCAGACTGTACTTCTTGAAATCAAATCCTTTGTTAGGTCTGCATTTGCCTTTCCCAGGCACTCTTGCCCCCCTGTAAAGCTGGCTCTGCTTGCCGGTTCTGCTCTTTCCATGAAGCTCTGAGTGCAATCGTTCTCAGCCTTTTATATTCTGAAGAACTTTCTTTTTAAAAAGAAAAAGCACTGATTGCTAAATATTGAGTTCAAACCCACTGATGATACACTTGCTCTTCTTAATTACTTTCTTGGTAATTAAGGGTTGGTCCACGTTCTCCCAGGGTGGATCTTGCTTGAGGACAGCTGAAACAGAGTAGGAGCGGACTGGAGTTGATTTCAGAGTCTTAGACACAGGACTAGTCTGCCTGCAAACTTTCGAAGGCACTTCATAAAGCTACATGCAGAAAACTGTACTTGCAGCTAAGGCTGTTGGAAGCATCTTCCAGGAGGTTTGTATATAATTAAGGCTCAGTTTAAGTTCTCACTGCTGACTCGCAAGAGCAAAGTTTTATAAAACCTTCYTATAGAGAGGAGCTTGTGTTTTGAAGGCACAGAACTGGCTCTGTAACCTCTTTGGCACAGGTAGTCAAACTTCCTCTGCTTGTCAGTCCCTCAAACCTGACAYGCAGAGATGCATGCACTCTCAGGTTTGCTTTTCTGTAGTACTTCTAATGTGCATGTCAAATATTTGGTGTTTTGTATGCTTGAAGATCAAGTAGTGGAGTTAAGTGCATATCTTGCGCATAATGGCGATCCTAATCACATTAGCTTTATTTCTGCATTTGTAAATATCCAATTAAGATACCAAGCCTGAATAATGGGAGAATTTTTTTTTTTTGTCAACTGAAGAAATCAGTAATACTGTAAAAAAAAAAAAAAAAAAAAAATCAAAATAGGTTTATTTTGATAAGGGAGTCTGTGCTCAAAACCTGCCTTTGGTTATTGTGCTGTGCTGATTGCAGCTGATTGCAGCCTGCATAATTAGGAAACTTTGTTTTGCAAAAAAAACCCCAAAAAACCCCAAAAAAACCCCAGTAAAAGTGATTTTCTTTCTTTTTTTTTTTTTTTGTTAAGGTTTGATCTGAGAAGCAGTTTTCATGTACAACTTGCTCACTGCTCCTTCAACTTGAGATGAAAATATTCTTTTCATGTCCATCTGGTCCTTTATGCCAAAGGCAAATAATATGGGTCTAGCTCCCCCCTACACCCCTAAAAACTCTTGAATCATCAAAGAGCATTTATTACTGATTAATRTGTCAAGAAAAACTATTAGTATGGTAATAGTAGGACAGTGCCACTGGTAAAAACAGACCCAGAAACTTGATTAGCATATGGATGTCCTGATACGTTCTACAGTCCCRTCCTCCCCCACTTTTGGAAGGGGAAAAGCTCTGCATCTTGTGCTGAGCTAATATGAAGCATTGATGAGGTGGGGAGGGAGAAGAGGATGTGGCTGCAAAAATGGGGTACAGGGTCTTGCTGAAGTGCCGGGTTTGTTTTGAGTGTTSGGTTGTTGGGATGTTTTTTTTTTTAATCTTGGAACTTAGTCCATTTATAGCAAGGTCTGAAGAAGAGTGAAGTTGGCAGTAGCCATCATAATTGTACAATCTTTGAGACTTTACTAATGTCTGAAAAAAGACATGGTGACTTTCTTGAGAGAAAAGAACCATCCATATGTGTTTTAGTGTGGTAACCRAGCGTGTCATATTAATGCTCAAATCAAAATCTCTAAAGCTTAACCCTTGCTGCTCACTTTAAACCCAGGTTCTGTTCTGCAGCACTTTAGATCCAGCAGATGCAGTTCATTCTGGTCCTGGTCTGCTTTTTAGAAACATGTTTAGCCGGTGGATGGCAGTGGGCTTTCCTAGCACTTGGGATTATGTTCAACCAAAGTTGGTCAAACYTACATGCTTGTACTACTTACTCTTGGGTATCTAACAGATATCCTAGTATTTTCTACAGCTACTGATTTTTGGCCCAAAATGGGATTAAATGCCTCTGGATGTGTCTAAAGCAAATGACAGGTTTTCTCATGCTGAAAATTACAGTGTTTGCAGAACAAAAAAAMCCCACCAAACRAAAATGCCTTTCTTATCACCCCAGCCATCTAGAAAGTGACATAACATTTGCTTTAGCTCTAATTTCTTTCRTAATATAGTAGCACTTTGTTGATTTTGTGCCATGCTCCTGCCTTTACTTGCTGGCATTAGTAAACTTGTTTTGGTAAAAAAGTTTAATTTTTGATCTTCCTAACTTATTTTTTTAAAGTTCTGGTTTACAAATACAGAACCTAAAGAATAGCCTTTAATATCTGAAAACTTTCTATAAAGCAACAGTTCCCTACTTATAAACTTGCTGTTCTTTCTCTGATCCTTGAATTAAAGTGGCAGGAAGAAGAGGCACAGTAGYGATGGAGGGAGGAAGTCTGGACAGTTGAGAGAGCGGTGAAGAGGCATTTCTTTTTGCTGAACTGGGATGTCCAGAAATAGGTGCATGCAGTTGTTTAGATGCACTGTGTTTAGCTCCTATTACTTGTAACTCATTGAATCATCCGTCCTTGGTTCTCTCAAATGGGATTTAATTGCATCAAGGATACTGAATTGGTCACTACTTGGCCAATGTGCAAGAATATATGAAAACTTTTTTTATTTCTCTTTCCCCTAAACAGAGCGTTTGCTGAAGATGACCTTGGAAGAAAGACGCAAAGAGTACTTAAGGGATTATGTTGCATTGAAAAATATTCCAACATGGATGGAAGAGTTAAAAAGTAAGAGCGAAAGTGATGGTAAGTAAAACAGGGAAATCTTTTTAAATATAGACCATTCTGTTTTCTCAGTCTGAAGTTACATTTAGGAGGGCCAAGACTTAGAACCAACAGTGGCAGCCTAACATGGGGACAAGAGCACTTCAGGGTTGGGAGGAGGGGAACCCTAACAAAATGTCTTAAAGCCTTACTGGTGTCCACTAATTCTGCAAGTATCCCCAGACTGAGTCATAATAACAYTGATACCCTTAAGTGTCTAAAATAGCTGTTTTCTGTACGAGTCTTACTTTCAAGATACTCCCAACAGTCAGCCATGCCCAATGAACTTTGTCTTCGAAACGTAGTGAGCATGACGGTATGGCGAATCTGGGCAAAATAGTGTTGTTCTTGTRGGTGGCTGAAAGTAAAGGGGAATTGCACAAGTTGTGGTGTTTTCTGAAAATCCAGAAATGGGAGAGGATTGGTTTTGAAGCCTCTCTCAAAAACAGCATTTCTTACTCATGGTCCTGCCTACTTTCTTGGGCTAGGGAACATCAGCCTGGCCTGGATTAACTCCCCTTCTCTTAGCGTGTGCAGTGTTACCACAGTTATGATCACCAGTAGAGTTGTCTAAATACTGCAGTGAAAGCTGACCAAAAATGAGAATCTGATTCATTTACATAGAGAATTCTGCACGTAATTCTGTAACAGTGCCTCATTCTTCATCTAGTTCTCTTTCATCCACACAAGTGTGTGGAAGAAGAGGGACTTTTTCTGAGCTGGTTTTCTCCTCCTTTTTTCTTTCTGCATCTTGTTATCTTACTTGGCTGAAGCTTATGTTTTTTTGGAGGGGGATCTAACTATAAGACCTGGTGTTTCCTGCTTCTGCAGGTATAGGACTAGCTTTCTGACACTTTTGTTATCATTAAGAGCAAATACTGGCCTGTGTGAACAGATGTGTAGAGTAATCTTGTGACTGCAGGTGAACATGATCTTTATGATAATACTCCAGGTAAGATGAGGCCTAGAACTAATCAGCTGTTTTTAGTAAAATGGGAACGCTGTAATACTTYTTGAGTACAATCTGCAGGAGCTGACAGATTTGCAGATGCCATTGTCATAAACAACTAATGCTATCATCTACTCCTAAAAGCATCTTTAATGACTTTTGAAGTGGAAATATGTCAGAGGTTGCTGAGCTCTTCAATGCCAATGAGTAGTTGTATTACAACAGTACCCATAGGCCTCTTTTTCCCATGAGACTAGGTCTTTTACAACATCAGGAAGCCTGTCCATCTAGAGAACAAAGGCTGCATAAAAATAAAAAAGATTACCTGACTTCTCCTCCGAAGTTGCTTTCGGAGGCCTGTAGTACATGGGGATATGCAGTATACCATGTGGTTTAACTGGGAGAGTCTTCAGCTGTTCTAGCCTAAACTATGTTTTTATTCTGACTCCTCTCAGATTCTGTATAACGTGCGAAAATTCACAGATCTTGTATTAGTTGGGCTGCTGAACGTGACAAGGTGTGGATTTACGTTGTGATTGCTGTTACACTTGACATAAGCAAAATGTCAGTGTCTGATATGCGCGTATTGAATCATGGCAGTAGTGAATTTATTTTCTTGTAGCCGCTCTTGCATTCTTTCTGTTAGTACCCAGTACACTGCAAAAAATGCTGGGAGGCAAAAGTTGTGCTGAAACACTTCTCTGCTACTTGAAGCTTTTATTATACTGTACATTCGGGAGAAAATATCCATAGTCACTTGTTTTCTTTGATGTATTTGTTCTAAATAAGCTATGCGGAATAGTGAACTTCTATAAGGTTAGACTGCTGAAATGCTTCCCCATTTCAACTTACCAGTGCAATTAAAAGAAATATTTATATTAATGTGACTGTTGCTGCATCTGTTTCAAACTTTATTTCCCTTAAAAGTTGACCCCGCTCTGAAGATATCAAGAATGTGCAAGAACTGTCTTTCTGAGCTGAAATACTGAAAAATTAGAATTTAAGTCGTCTTGCTGATGAGAACTTCTGCTCTGTATACTGGGACATAGGGAGGGCAACTGGTACAACCTGAACAAGACTCTGGAGAGAGCAAGTGAAGCCCCGGGTATGATGAAATCAGTGATGACTTGACAATGCCATGCCCAAGTTCGGATATTTTCTTCAAGTGAAAGGCTACTTCTTGTGGGGACAAACTGAAGAGGTCTGAAGGGGGGGATGGTGGAAACAATCATCTGTACACTTGACAAGCCAAGACAGCAACTGATGGGGAATGTGGAAAAAGTTCTTTACCATTTACTTCCAACACTGTATACAGTGAAAAAAATGACAGATTGATTTGTAAAGCATGGAGTGGCTGTTCAGGAAGAGTGATGAGGAGAAATCAAGAAAGAAACCAAGAACAAATAAAGTGAAGCAGGTGCAATCAATCAGCTGCTGGAGTAAGAAGCTGTAGGAGAAGGGGAGAGCATCTGGGCCGGCAGTAGTCCCCGGAGATACTCAACTGAAAATTAAGGGTATTCAATAATACACAAATTTTTGTACTGACTCTTAAGAAAAATTGCTTGAACAATACAAAAGCTTTATGGTACCCATTTTTTAAATGCGAATGACTCGCTGGAGGGTATTAGGAGATTCCAGTTAGGCACACTTTTGTTACATGGAAGCTTAACAGAAGATTATTGAAAAGTCTCTGTGCAGAACTGCTGAAAGTGAAATGACCTGAAAGGTTCATGTTGGGAAGGAACTAACCTGACTGCCATGATACTTCTGCATGTTCTTTATTGACAAGTTTGGAGAACATAACTAGATTTGTGGAGTAAAGTGTTTCTTCCCCACTCCGCCTCCTCCACCCTTTGGTATGAAGTTGTGTTCAGAACTAAGCTCTGAAGAAAACAGTAAAGCTTGGACTAAGTTGATGTTAAGGTAAATTTTGGCAAGGCGGGAAGTCTTTATAACAGAGGGTTGTGTAATAATGTAAAGGTTTCTGAGGAGTGAAGTTAGGGAATTCTGAATGGCAGCTGACAGGGGCTTTGTCTTTTTTTTTTTTTTTTAATAGCAGCAAAGGTGTTTGAAAACATTTGGAAGTTGAAAGCAGCTGTGTGTAGTTTTTATCTTTGTTTTGCTCTTCTGTGACTAAACCAAAAATCTACGATTTTTGCAGGTATCCTTATATGGGCATGACTAGCCATAAGAAATTAAGTTGGCATGGGTTTTGGCATGGAATTTGGTCAATATTTCTGATACTTTTTGATTTTTTTGAGGGGGGTGCCACATGGAATGCAGGGCCTAAGCCTGGTGCCCGCCTCTCTGAACAGGGGAAAGCAAGCTGTCATGGGCACATGCTTTTCCAGAAGGACTACGTTGTCAACACCCCTGGGTTTTGGCATACAATTTGCCAGGCTGCACAAGTGGACCTCAGAGATCAAGTATCATAACATTGCTCATTTTCCTTCCACTGCTGTTGTTGACAGTGAAAGTTGTCGGAGGGGATTGTAGGAAGGGAAAAAAATTCTTTAAGTAGTTCTGTAAATGTTAAAGCTTTGTTAGTTGTAACCACATTTATTAATGAAATGAGGAACTATCCACTTTGGAAATGAAGAATAATCCTGTCATACAGGGCTGGATAGTACATATATGCTATAATCCATCGTTCCTCCCACTTCTTACCCTTCAAATATATCAAAGGAAGACATGTCTCATCTGTTCTGTTGTGTACTTTGAAGTAGCGTTCCCTTCTGACAGTGTGCGAATGATGGACTTATTTTCTGAAGTTCTGCAATGTATATACCTTTATTTCAATGCTATTTATTATATACCACTTTATGCTAGGCACTCATCCTGTACTGCAATGGTAACTTATGTTTTGTGATGCTCAGTGAATAAAATGCCACCATGTAGATGAATAACTAGAGTGGTTTTTTTGAAGTTAAATAATTATATTAGCTTTTTCTTGGGTACATGGTTATTCCCAAAGATGTCTTTTACTCTTTAGTGGGGAATGTGAGAAATGACTTCAGAAAGCTTTTTCTGGAAAGCTTTTTGAAAAATCAGGGTCTTGGGAATTCTGTTGTTCACTGAGTTTTGTGTGTCACTGGTAGAAAAATGTTTTGTTGCATTAATGGGATAATTCAGAAAATGGAATAAATTATTTAGTTTAACTCAAGGCAGCTGACAGTCCTGCTGACTTTGACAGCCTCTGGGATTCATTGGTATAGCAGTGGTGCCAAAAAACCAGCAAATTCAGGTGGTGGTTTAAAGAGCTTTGCTAATGGTAAGAACTACTTTTGGATGAAGTTACAAAGGAAGGACACAGTAACTGTTGAGTGTTTTATTTTTGTTTAAGATTAAATGACGTGAAAAGTCTGCAGTCCATTTTTTTTTTTTTTTTTTTTTTTAAGCAAGTCTTGAAGCATGTTTAGATGTTTTGGCAGCCTCTGGATTTTCTTAATCTACTGTATTTTTAGAAAATGATATGGTTCAAACTGTATTCAAATTCATCTACTTTAACACTGAGGGTTTTATGTATAATAGTAAGGTTTGGATTTAACAAAAGCGTCTTTGTACTATAAATCTGTAGCTTTCTAAATATTCACAGTGAGTTGACAAAAGATTGTAGAGACAGAGCATCTAGATGAGCCACTCAAAATGCTTCATGCTGAAAAAATGTGTGGTAATACTGAGCTCTGTTGACAAGCATTTCTTGAGATGGTTCACTAACCACAGGTAATACTGGGTTCTTCAGAGCATCTCCATGTGGCCCTGTTTGATGTGAATACCTGTCTAGTGGGAGCCAAGAATCAAGGTGATGATCATCAAACAGCCTTTGGAAAGTAATGCCGGTACTAAGCTGCAGTGAAATTCAGCCAGACATCTACAAGTGAGAAATAGCATCTCTCTAAACCACTCATTATTTTCAGTGAATTGTACAGAAAAAGAAATTATGTTCTAGAACATTAAAATTGTCAAAAGTTGCCCGACATCGAGTTCTGTCTGTAATAGCTATGTGAAACCAGTATGCTTCAAGACCATGTCCCCACCAAAAAAACAAGTCCATTGGTTTGCATTGTCTTTTTTTTCTATAGTGACTTTACCAACTATCTTTAGAACAGATTTCTAGCCGAGTGACAGGGATGAAAGTAAATCGAGGCATCTTAACTCAGTGTGATGCTTGGTATCTGTCAGTTAATGAAAATGGTGCTTTTGCTACTGAAACTCTTTGTTTGGTTAAGTTCACAGTACAGCAGTTTTTCATCTGAATTCACATAGAAAACCATAAGAACTTATGTGCTACAGTTCAGGATCTCCTGCTATTAGCTGTAGCCCTGAATGCGAATTCCAGCTTCGCTTAAACTCAGTGCTGTATTTAGTTTTGTCCTTACTTTTCATATATTGGCATGCCGCTCTGTTACTCATGCTGAACGGTTTATCACAAGGTCTCTTGAAAACTAACACGTTTAAGGTTAGAAGGCTGTGTCAGTTAGACGCATGTGGAGATCACTGCTTATTAATTGCTGTGTATAATAGCTGGGGGAGCTCCACTAAAAGACTAACATCCGTGGCTTCGATGAATTGTGTGAAGAACATGGTAATGAAGTATTCTGAATACTTACGAAATGACGTGCTTTTCATGGCAGCGGCTATAAATCTGTTTGCTCATTCCTGTTGTCTGTCGATGTTATGCATATATTAAGGAAGCAGCAAAGGAATTGGAGTGGCAATAACAGCAAACTATGTTTGCAGTTTAGTAGTCTGTTCTAAAGGTGTCCGGGAGTCTGCGTGCCCGTGGCGTAACGCAGAGTGACTTTAAGGCTGAGGCTCAAAGGCTGCTGGAGCAATAGGGAGTAACCGGAGCCCTGTGTGCTCTGCTTCTCCCAGGCTCTTGGCTGCCCTTTGGGGATCTGTCCTGAACACATGCAAAGCTGCAGCGTGGTACAAATCTGACCACGTGAGCTCCTGACCCCACGTACCTTTCTGTCTTCCTAAACATATACCTCAGCTATTCTTTCCCAAAGATAGCCTTGCACAGCACAGAGATGGGAAAAACTCTTCAGGTGCAAGCTTACTTGAATGTAAATTGAGAAATAACCTTGGGGCCAGGGCGGGGGTGTTGGTTTGTTTTTTAGAGGCAAATATTTCTGTCTAGTTAGTGACATTCCTGATATAAGTGGATAAAGCAGCGTTTAGTTTAGTACGGTGGGGAGAAAAAAAACTACAGTAAACAAAAAGAACCAATATGTATTCAATTGACCTTGTAATTCCCTGGTGAGCTGCATGCATATAACCTTTCTAGGATGGATTAGCTGTCAAAGAAATGACGCTTGCGTTACGGTTTTCTTTGGAGTGTTTTGGGGGAAAAAAAGAAAAAACTTGCTTTGAGCAAGTATGAGAGATGATTTTTAAAAAGCAAAAAATCAACTCTGTTTGTATAGATTAAGACCACATAATCCAGTGTGGTTAATCCTCTCTCTAAGAAAGTAAATCACTTGTCTCTGATGTAATTAAGATGATGACTTCTCTTTAAGATGCTCTTCCATGGTGTGGGTTTTTTTTTTTTTTTTAGCAAGTTAACTTCCACACACGTTAAGCTTATATAGGTCCTTGATAGAGTTATCATTTTGTGGCCCTTCTGCATGCAGCTAAGAGACCGTCTTATCTCCAGTGGCAGCCAGCTCCTTGAGGAGCAAGAATTAACCGTAGGAAGGGATGCTGCTCTCAACAATAAATTCGCATCCTTATTGAAGCTCCGCAAGCTCTCAATGTCTTTTAAAGAGTAATAGTAGGTGGAGATGGAAAGGGAAGTTAAGCACGTCTTTGCCAGAAAGAATATTTCTGATGTTTAAGTGCTGGTGACATAAGTCTTGACCAGATTAATAACTCCTAAGCTTCTGTCCCATGCAACATGAGAAGCAATCTTTTTTTTTCTGTAGCTACTGAACGTCACTGTGCACTGAAGTTTTGTACGGAGGTCCCTGAGGAAGTACTAACCAGAGTTAGAAAGTCCAGATGATGCAGCGTGCTGTCAGCTGGTGGGCTCGTTCAGAGCGTGAGGAAGGATGGCTTTGGCAGCAGTGATGCTGTGTGTAAGTTGGTATGTGCCCGTTCTCAGAAACTGCTGAGAAAGGGTAGGGTTTCTCAAGTTCCAGCCTGGAGTTTTCCAGTAGCTGACTTGTCTCACATTCAAGGCTACTACGGGAAAGAAGAAGAATAGTTACTTTTTGAGTGAGATAGTTTAATATATGTGGGGGGAAAGGAATAGGTTATACATCTTGGTTTCCAGTAATTTGTGTTTATGTATATGTCTGTCTTTTTCTCCTTTGATTATTTTCCTTTCCCTTTGTGTATAAAGGATGAGTACCTTTAGAGCATGGGGGATTCCAAGATCAAATCCCCAAATTAATTTCTTGCTCTATAGACACAGTTGCAGTAAGTCATCTAGTTTCGCTCAGTATGGGAGCTTGGCTAAAGCCATAATCTATAATTTATGATGGATTGTGGCGTATGTCCTCACAGTAGTTTGCAGACAGATGTGAGCCAGTGTGCCAGCCTGACTAGCAGCCATGTGTGTATGATTAGGTTGAGGCCAAGATCAAGCTGTTAAATTGTACCTTTGTCATGGCTTACTAGTGTAGACCTGATGCCATGTCGACTGGTACATGACTTTGGTGATCTTCAAGTGTAGGTAGAAAAAGCTGATGTCCTCCTGCAGAAGACTGGGAGCCTCTCCTGATAAGACAGTAAGAGACTGGTATGGCTTGTCTTAATTCACTGTAGCTTAGATGTGACAGACATTCATGAAGGTGCTGAACTATTCAATTAGGATTTGCTGCCTGGGGCTAATAACAATTAGTGATCACGCATGGTAGGCCTGTCAACTGTTGCTCTCTGGATGTGGGAGGCTTGCATCAAGTCTGAGAGTTAATTGCCACGTAAGAATACTAGTTTAACTCCCTTGGTAAGGTAGGGGGATCACTGATGCAGTTTAAGCTTATCGAGCTCTCTGTTTGAATCATATTAACCAACTTTCATGCATAGCTGCATTTGCTTCATGCACAATTAAACACTTGATTACACATGTGTTAAAAGCCCAATCATTGGAAACCAGATAAGCTTGGTTTCCCTTTTTTGACTCGCTAGAGCTGAACTGCTCACCACGTAGAAATGTCTCTAACAAGCCAACTAATGTCCAAATAAGTTGTAGTACTTCCTATGTGAAATGATATGTGGCTCCTCGAGAGGGCATCTAGCTGATGTGCCGTTTGAAAATCCAGTTGACACAGAATTTCTTAGTCCTGTAGGAAGTGCTGCATACAGACGTGTGTGTTACGGTGCACAGAAAATGCTCTTTTGTGCTGGAGAGAAGGCTTAACAATCCAGTACAAATATCAGCTTCTATTTTGCACAGCTTTAAAACCCATTGAAATGACAATTCTATGTGTGGCTCCATTTCACTAAGGCATATTGCTTATTTAAATGGGGGAGAGGAAGAAGCATAATGTTTGTGCACAGAAAAGGTACTAAGACTTGCAGCTGTTGCGTGTTGACTTGGCATGTTTGCAGAAGTGTGCATGCATCACAAGGGCCTTTACCAAAGTTTCCAGGTGTTTTTTTGTGGACAGGATGCTATAGAATGCACATCTTGCCAAATTAAACCTCTCAGCCTTGCGCTGGTATAGCCAATACATTTATTTCTGAAAGTGGAAGTAGTTCTCTACGTGCACCTTTGCACTAGCAGCATCTCTAGGAGTTCATGATCAAACACTGAGTTAGAAAAGACTGCTCTATAGTCTACCAAGAGGATCCTGTCCAAAAGACTCAGTCCATCTATAATGCATATATGAAGGAAGTGTAGAACTGGTTGCACATCTGTCTTGCTTTAAAACATTTACCTGCCTTATCCTGCCCTTTGCTTTTTCACAGAGGATTGTTTATGCACATATGGGCCTTTTTGATTGTCTCCTTGGTACTGATGGTTAGTCTGTAAAGATGTTGTAAGTTATTTGTTTTTCATTTGCTGCACAAATACAATTTGTAGTTGAAGTTCAGCCTGTGTTGGTTTTATTCCTGTATGCTTAATGTCATCTTTTCTGTACGAATGTCATCTTTTCTGTATGAATAAGGTACTTTTTAAAAAAAGACACTGCTCATACAAATATACTGTGTATTGCAGTGCTGTCCTTTTGTGGGAATACTTAATGAATCTACATCAACTGAAAGCAAACCCCAGACTTTATGTAACTATCGCTGCGGGTATGGATCAGTTTATTTAAAGAAAAAGTAGAGTTCCATTTTTTATTTTTTTTAACCCTTTCTGCATTGCTACCAGAGTTCTTACACAAGAAGGTTTGTAAGTGTATTGCAAATAACTAAATCCAGACAGAATAGGTGGTGCACACCAACATATGCCTATATTGACTTAAGGGCTTTGAGGTTTGGTGTGTCTTTTTTTCCAGGTAGACATGCAGAAGAAGATGGAGCTAAATCTTTCTCCTAACTGCTACTGAGTTAGTAACTGCTTGTGAGTTTGTCTTACTCTATTTTTCAAGTCCTTAAAGTAAGCAAGTATGACTCGCAACACTAATGGGTCTTGGTGGAGTCCTCTTCAAATATTGAAGATTTTCTTCTGTACCTTGCTGTTCAGGTTGAAGCCCTACTGTTTCTTAGGGTGGCAAATTACATATGGTATCTCAGGGAGTAGGGGAGGGGAAATGCTGCAAGGTATGCGCTACCCACCAAGCCTAATGTCTTAATGCGGAAAACTTTATCTTTTGTACTTGCATAAAAACTTACCTACCCGTCCCCTGGTACGAGAACACTAAAGTTCCTGCTCCCATCTGCTGTGCAGTTGTTACTATATCTCATGCAGAGAGGTTCTTGAATGACAATGCCATGAAATATTTGCTGACAGTTTTGCAGAAGTTTCATAGTTTGCTGGTAGTAACTTTTTATTTCCAAGCTCCACAGTAAGTACTACAAAAGGCTGTAATGCTCAACTAGAGAAGCTGTTGCTTAGCAATGGTGTAGGGAATTAAAAAAGCAGAGAATGTAGAGTAAAAAAATGTCTGACTGCTTAGTAAGCTAATGAATGAAAGCTAAAGAATTTGTGGTTTCCCACTATAAACATACTTTAATTCTGCTTGGTGCTGTATGTGCTGTGCACACCTGTTAAAATGGGTTTTCACTTCTTGGTAAATAAAATAGATGCTGCTGAAGACCTAACACCTGGTTGCTCATGAAAAGGCATTTTTTTTCCAGCCAGTTTCTAAAGCTGAGTGAAGGAATATCGTGTTGCTGATCGTGTAAGTCTTGGATGAAGGCTCATAGTTATCCCAGGAGGTCCTGGACTGATTTGAACATACCAGGAATAGATGTATGAATGCTGTGATATTACCAAGACACAACTCTTGCAGTGAAGGCGGTCTGCTTTGTCTTTGAAGGAATCTAGTGAGGTAGCATCACCTGTGGTCTTTTAGCTTTACAGAAAAGTAGCAACATATTTCTGTGAGGCAATGAACAGTTATCAAAGCGTGTAACATTTTTTCCCTCTCAATTTTTTGAACTTCCATTGTTAGTTAAAAGCTCTCTGTAGTGGAGGGAGGTTATAAAGTAGGAATTGAGTCAGAGATGATGCAGTGTAGTTCTTGCATGCATGTGACCTTGGTTGACCTTTTAATGTATTGCAGTACAATGCACACTGCTGCTCTGGAAGAAGAATCTGTGTATTGAAATTCTTGCTATCCCTCAGATTGAGCTATTGATAATCAGGCTCGGGCAAGAACTTAGTAAATATGCTATCCAACAGCATTTTTATTCCAGTGTATGGTCACAAAGTCTTGAATCCCTCTGAAGACTCACATTAAAAAACCCCGCCAAACAAGACAGTGATTGAATGAGTTTCTTTAAATACACAAAACACAGCTCCTTCTGGGTCACAGCTAAACCAGCAGCCGTTCCTATGGACTTTAAATCATGGAATCTCAAGCCAGCAGAAGTAAGCATAGCAACCATAGCAGCTGGATGATGACCCTCCAAGTAAACACACAGATAGGCTAGGGCTGCAGCCTACTTAAATCATGTCTTTGCACTGTGCATGCCACTGAAGTGAGAAGACTTTGATTTATGAATTGACAGTTGCGTGTCCCTGCAGACCAGGTTGTATCACAACTAAGAATTGAGAATGTATTCCTTTTCTTGTTCTCTTTATTACTGCATTCTCAAACTTTGGTCTTCGGCACTTTTGCACTCTGTACCAAGTCTTCCCTTGTTTTGCAAAAACTTCAGAAAAAAGGCAAGCTTCTCCATTCTCTCTCTTTCCTCTGCTCCAGACTTAAAGGGTTTTTTTGCCTCTCAATTTTGTTTTTGGGGGACATATAGAGCTGTGTGGGATAGACTGAGGAAAAGGTTCAAACATAACTGTGAGGACTATGCAAGACCCTTGTAACACAAGAATAACTGCATTTTGCATGAGCGTTGTGTGGGTTGTTAGGACTGACTGGCTATTTTATATCAATTCTCGCGGTACACCCCGTTTTCTCTCTTTAATGTGTAACATAGTCTTCAATGGCTCCAATTCAATCATGTGGCTGAAAAGTAGAGGCTCGTATTTACAACCCTGTTCGTGGTCTGCTGATAGCCATATAACTACACTTAACTTGGACCAAGTGAATTAGTTGTGGTTTTTTTGCAGTAGCTTTAGAGGGGTGTGTTACAGCATTGTTGAACTCAATTACGGTGTGGTTCATTGGATATGGGCTCCTCAGATAACCAGTGGACATCAAGTGATGCTCACGTCCTCAGATCAGGATATTTTATACCTCCTGAAAAACCTTGAATGGGAGATACCATGACCTCCTGACCTGGAAGATGGGGCAGAGTGCGACCTCAGCAAATTTGTGAGTGGTACAAAACTGGGAAGTGTAGTTGATGCACCAGATGAGCCACAAAAATGGTCAAGGGACTGAAGCATCTGTTCTGCAAGGAGAGGCTGAGAGAACTGGGGTTTAGCCTGAAGATGCCCCAGATAGAATCTGATCAATATTTATAAACATATGATGGGAGGGTGTGAAGAAGATGGCTCCAGACTCCTCTCRGCGATGCACAGTGACAGGACAAGAGGCAATGGACACAAGTTGAAAGACTAAATTCTTTTGGAGCATCAGAAAACATATACTTACTGTGAGAGTGGCTGAATGCTGGGACAGATTGCTCAGAGAGGTTGTGGTGTCTCTGTTTTTGGAGATATTCAAAATCCAACTGGGACGGGGTCCTGGGCAGCTTGCTCTGGGTGCCCCTGCTTTGAGTGGAGAGGTTGGACTTGGTGATCTCTAGAGGTCCCACCCAACCTCATCTGTTCTGTGATTCATGGTGTCTGTATGCCTCATAAGCTTTGTACTTGGCTATAGTCCTCAGCTAATCCAATTATGCCACTGTGTAATTAGCTGAAACGGAGCATATTGGCAGAGTGTACAGCCAGGAAGAAGGTGTTGGTGTTCATCATCAAGTGCCTTTGACTTGCATGATGTGCTGCATTTTTGGCTAGGTAGAAAGTGATTTGTCTGCAACAGATGTTTCTTCCTTGTGCTCAGGTTCTGATCTCGTTTAAGTCCAAGAAGTGATAGAGCAAATCTGTACTACAAATCTGAAGTACTAGAGTGCATCTGTGAATGCTTTCCCTGTGGTGATGAAACATATGGAAATAATGCTTATCTTGATTTAGATAAGCAATTGCCTTTCCTGTAGAATCATCCACAGTTAGTAGGAGTAGAAGCAGGCACGTAATGTAACAGATCTTACAATCTGTCTTTTCTAATGCTCCGTAAGCCTTTGCAGGAACAAATGGAATGGAAAGCTGTGTTAAATGTGAGGTTAGTAATTGCTAATAGTTTGTCATTTTTAATCTGTACAAGACACTTGTAAAAACAAAGCATTAAAAAAAAAAAAAAGAAGGCACTGAAGAGAAGAGTGCACAGAATATGTAGCAGAATGGTTGCTGTACCTTTCCCTGTGGTCAGATGCGCTTTTAAAGCTCGCTCAACTCCTTTGTTTTTTCAGCACCCCAAGAAAAGTGGAGCAGTGTCCCAGTCCAGCCTTTGCTGAGGATTGTCCTAGGAGTGGAAGGGGTCAATGTTGGGACTCTTGTCCTTTGCTCAGGTTCTCTTCCCGGCGCTGTTTCCAGATCATGTTGTAGACTGCTGTAGGAGAAGCCTTTCTTGTGGGGATACGTGTTTCTATTAGTAGCTGTTGTAGCAGGGATGAGATAGCGGGCAGACTTATTACTTATTTTGAACTTGGAATTAATTTACTTCCTTCAGCTTTGAATTCTAAAGCTGACTATAAATGATGAAACTCTCCCTTTTTTAGCTTTGTTTCTTGCAATTCAGTTAGTTACTCTTGTTTTTATGAACGAGAGGAAAAAAACATTAAGTCGTCTGACTTGTTAAACGAAATTTCATTTTAATACCGCAAGCCCGTGAGCCTAGCTSCTATAAATCCTTTTCACTTGTTCTTTGATTTCTTCTCTTAGCTGCTTCTGCTCGTGGAGAGCAAAAAGCCATTTTCTTTACCATAGGTATCGCTTCATACTTTTTAATAACTATTTTTAGTAACTATTTTTTAATAATTTTTTTAATAACTATTTTTACTACATTGTGTATGCTCTACTTTYTCATTATCAATTAGTTTTAAAATAAAAATGAGTTTTTACAGCTCTTCCTAAAGCTGTAGGTCTTCCTCCTGCCTTTGGTTGCAAGCTSTTTGGTATTGCTGTAGGGATTTCTGCAATTGGATGTCTGAGACCTGTTTCAAGAATTAAGATACTTCAAAGTGTACAAGACTTAAAAATCCTGGATATTTTAGCAGTGACTGAGTGTCAGAGTCAATTTTACAASGATGTTAGGTTTGTGCTATCCTTTTCCTTTGCACCAGCCGAGCATGTTCATGCCCTTTATGGGGGCTCCCTCTAGTGGGCTGTTCTGGAAGTCCTTTTTCCTTTTAGTTCTGAAGAACTTAACGCATTTTCTTTACAAGCACAGTTTTTATTCACTAAATCTAATATGTTTTTCTGCATATGTGTAAGATGTAAGGGTCCTTTTTCTTTGATGTGAGCTGGAAGGAGTTGTAAGTAAAGCTGAGGGATAGGACTGCCTATTTGCTGTACTTGGCCGTTAAGACCTCAGCTGATGAAGTTCATACTTCAGGAAAGATGTGGCTAGAAAGAGCTCAGAGGTGTTGGGAGCATGGTTAAAGGCTCAAAGGRTGTGACCTAGGAGAAGAAGCTAAGGGAGGTTGGGTTGTGTAGACAGAGGGGTAGAAGATTATGGAGTGGATCTGGCGGGAGAAATAGTGGTGGGACAAAAATTGTCCACTGTTTATGGTGAAGATTTTCAACTCTAATATGTTCCTGAGGCTGGGGCTGGGGGTGGGGAGAGGAGGACCTAGAGTATTTGTGGTGTCTCCACTGTTGTGTGTCTTTAAAAACAGCCTAAATTAAATCAATTTTGGGAAGGATCAACTCTATCCTTTGTGCATGTGGGTACACAGGTGATTTAGTGACCATTGACTYTGCTTTCTGATAGGAACTATAGCAAGCTTGTTCGCAATAGTAAAGTTTAAAAAAAAAAAAGCTGTCTATTTTTGCTTTATTTGTGTTTGATATTTTTCAGTATATTGCTACATTTCCCTAGCAGATATTGTTTCTTGACTTATTTTTTTTCCTGTCAAAATCACCCCAGAGAAGGGATGGATAAGATCTGAATTAGGACTAGTTAGGCAGAGGAGGAAAGTTTGAGAATTATTTAGGTCAGAAAACTGGCAGAGAGGCTGAGTAGGCACTTGTGGAAAAAATTCAAAACTTGGTCTTATGAACTGCTTTTGTGTTGGGCGTTTCCTTAGGGTTCTGTTAGGTCCTCACCTGCTTGTGAATATACAGATTTTTGGTGTGCATGTRGGGTTGCTTTACACCTCAGCGTCTCACTTGTCAAATTTAATTTCATTTCTTTCAAATGAATAGACTTGAACTGACTGTAGTTAATGCCTACAGTCATTTTATGATAAARTTTCTATTGTGCTGTGAGTGGAATTTAGAAAGGCATTTCAAAAGTTTGTGAATATTCCGTTTACCSTCCTCCTTAATAGTTTTCTTTATGTGCCAATTAATTCTCTGAATTCATTTGAACCTGAAATCTACCTGTGTGGGAGATCATTGCTTTGCTGATGCTTTTAGCAGCCCAAGGTCTTGAATTAATTAGGGCCCTTTTATTCTAGAGGCAGGGCTGGCATTAACTGGTCCTGGGAAGTCACCAGGGATGAAGACTCTGGGACTGCACTGTCTCAGAAATCAGATAGCCATTCTTTACATGAGCATACCTTCTAAAATTCACGTTAAAAACAAAAAAAAAAAACCAAACCAAAAACAAAACCGCAAAAACAAAACAAAAACAAAACAAAACAAAACAACAAAAAAAAGGGTTTATTTACTTGTGACATGCACATGTAATTGTAATAAAATACCTGAAATGTTAATGTGCTTAAACTGCAGTTTGAGTCCGTTCATAATGCTACGGTTACACAACATACGTAAGTGTTCGCACAAATCTTGAGATTAAGGAAGAAAGATGAATAACAAAATGAGAGTTGGGGGGGAATCAAGATGGCCAAACGAATGCTGATTATCACTGCTTTGTGAGAGCTCATCCATAGGTTTCTTCTTTAGGAGCATCTCCCAGTGAAAGGCTCTATTTTTACTTTTTCAGTGGAGAGGGACATGGGGTAGAGGTGGGGGCAGAGTCTTATTCCAGAGGGGAGGAAAGCCCCAGAAATGGTCTCCCTGGGGGTATGCAAGCATAAAACCCCCAAAAAAGCAGAAGCTACTGCTCATACTKAAGACTGCCACGTCCTATTTCAACAACTATTTTAGCATTTTACTGACGATGGCTTGATTAAAACTAGTGATCTGAAGGCATCCAGGTTTCTTGCGCAGATGTTCACTACGTGTTGGGTTTTGCTTGTGAGCCAAGAGCRCTGTGGCAATGAAGGAGATGGGAGCAGTTCTTCCAGCAGGGAGAGAGCCTTCCTTCCAGTCTTTGCTGCCCTGCTGGATGAYTTTAAACATCTTCCAGCGCCTCTTCAATTTTACTGTAGCTACGCTGGGATTCCTGTGGAGGTACTTCAGAAAATTCAGTCTCTTATTCTGCTTGCTGCTTTGCCCTGAAAACGTCTCATATTCACAGCCACAGACCACACAAAATACTTACTTGTCTTGGAGTCTGTGATGCCCCCTGTGATGAGGTGGGCTTTGTCATAGACTTGATGTAGTGTGGGTTTAGTTGGTGGGTCTTTTTTGGGGTGTGGGGTTTTTTTGGTGTGGATTTTTTTTTTTAGGGCTAGAATATATCTGAGTTTTCCTAGCTTTCCAGCTGTTCTGCCTTTAAGGTGCATTCTGGACAACCAGTGTAGAGACAGACTCGAAAGTTTGATTTGCTTGGCAAGCAGGCTTTCTTATCTCTAAAAACTTAACGCGTTTGAGTCTAGGGACTCAACTCTTGTTTTGTATCTTGTATTGAAGACTAGGTTACATAGCAACCATTTCAGAGGATTTATTTCTTGAGGATGTATGTAAAGCTGTTTCATTAACGAGAGCAAGAAATACTCTTATTACACTACAAGTGCGAGGTAAATCTGTCACTGCTAGGATTTTTATTATTGCGCTAGTATGTACACATGRTGTGTGTCCTTTGTGAAATAAGCAATGCCCTGGAATTGGTGGTTTGTCCTTGCTGAGTTAYGGTACCATGAATTACAGGATAATACCTACAGCATTTGAGTTTCTTCGGCATATTTGAGGACTTACCATACTTATTCACATATCTGAGATTCATCATTGCCTTGGGAAGAGACTTGGAAGTGAATGAGTGCGGGTTTTCTTAATCTGAGAAGCAGAYGAAAATGTGTGTGGTGAAGGAAGAGATGGGAGACAAAGGTGGGAAGCGAGTTACTTGTAACGGCCAGGAATGACTTCACTGTCCCTGCCARGATGACTAAATTGATTACAGGAGAGGAAAATATGCCAAATCAGATATCAGTTTCGACTTTGTTAGGAAATGTTGTCTGCCAGCCCCAGAGATCTAACAGATGACAAAAGGAAAGCAGTTGTCTCTCCTACAGCTATTTGTATGATATTGGGATTACTTTTGTAATCAGCAGCATATTAGTAGGCTTGTTGAGYGTGTTTGCGAACAAGACTTGGCTCTCCATGACTTCCATCGGTGTTGAGCATCCTTCTGTAACAACCAGAATGAAGTAAAGTAAGTGCAAGCTCAAATCCTCTGTTAAATCAGACTTTTATTGGAAGAAATGAGGGTAGTCTATCAAAGACGTACAAGGCAGCGTATGTTTTTACTGCTGAACTGTATTAAAGACAGCGATCATCAGGGCTTTTTCAGGAACTCTGGGGCAGGTAAGGGACTTGCTGAAGAGGACGTGGTAGATCATATAGAAGTGGGGTGTGTTTGCTTTTTTGTTTGGTTGGTTTTTTGTTGTTTTTTCTCTCATGAGGCAGTGAATTTACTAATGCTTTTCCATGGTGAAGGAGCCTCGGGAGAACCAAGCTCAAATATATTCCATACTTGCAAAGAACTAGACACAAATTTGTGAAGGCTGTGGAGGATAGAAAATCGGGAGGCAGTGCCGGTGTGGGCAACATTGTGTTGCGTGGCGCTCTGCAGAAAGAGTTAGATGACCYTGCTGGTGAATTGACTAAGGGATGTCTCTGCTTTCCCTCTGACTCAGAAATTAGCGATAATGAGAATTAGCTTTTTTTATTGTGTAGTATCTGTTGTCTTCATGGGTCTTTCTGGTGGATTTTTTTAATTTGTTTTTGTATCRTATTGGCACAAATACTGTAGTATCCAAACTGTACTTTCTATTTAAACTTAAATGGTTTTAGTTTGGAGAATTCAATGTGTTTTAATTTGATTGTTAACYAGCATTGCAGTAACTCGGGCAGAAGGTGGAGGGGGGAGGAAGATGGTGTGTGTCTTAAATTTGGCAGAGCTCCAGTAGGACGCTCGCTGGGGAGGGATGGGGAAAACAACTGTCCTACTGGCTGGCAGAATGCAGTTAACATGAAAGCAGATAATAAATCAGACTAAATTGGTCATAGAGGCTGAKTTTTATTTTAATATAACTGAACAGCTAACTGCAATGGTTATCTTCTGTAGGAAAGTGGATGAACAGTATAACTTTTCGGTTAGAGTGATGCAAGTGTCTTACTATGATAATAAAAACTTGATACCTTTCCACAGAAACACTCTTCGCTTTGGTTAAGACACCGAGGGCGATCTGGTGGCAATGGAATAGTCGCTGTAGGAGCCAAATACAGAAATTAAACTCCTGAATACACACAYTTGAATACAAGATTACTTTTATGCAATGTACGTCATAGTGGCAACATATCTTTTGCTGGAGGTGGCATGGACTTTGCACTAGGCATGTGATAGCCGATCTAAAGTAGAATTGAGTGAGACTAGTTATTTTGGAGTGGTTGAGGTAAGTGATGATTTCTCATACCAGTCATTTGTGCTGATGTTAGAAGAGCAAGATATAAAATAAATGCAATGTGCTTATTTCTACTTATGGTTGCTTGTAATGCTAACAAATTTGAGCAGGTATACTCGAAYTGATGGAAATTGATTAAAGAGAAGGTTGATGTAAAAACTAAAGGGCCAAATTTCTTTGGACTGCTTCTACCTTCTCACTAAATCTCCCCTTGAGTTTTTTTACTTACAAATAAATTTCACTTGTTCTGAAGACTGGGAACAGTTTCCCACTTAAMTTGTCACTTCAGCAATTCAGTTCTGTTTCTGGCCAATACATGAACTCAAGCCTCTGGAGACACTTAGCTGGTGTTGGAAAGAATTAATTTTAAAAAATAATAATAAAAATCAATTAAGCAATCTTTCCTTCTCTCCTTAGTTCTTTGCTAATGATGTGGATGTCTAACAATTCAAGACTAGGTTAAACTTTTGGCCAATATGTGTTTGTAGAAGTGTTTGAGGTAACKGAACTGTTAAATAGATTGAGTATGATGCAGATAAAGTGAATTGGTGATGCAGAAATTAAGAGTTTACCAGAATAAGGGACCTACTATAACATTGTTTAGTAAGAAACCTTTTGAAAGCTAATCTGTGTTGTGTCTTCACCTTGCCTCCTAGTTAAGCAATTTAAGGTGGCGAAACTCCAAGTTCTAAATTTGCTGGTGTTTCCATTCAGGTTTTCTTCTCCCCACTACCTGCTGCCAGGGCTAGTTCTGAATTTTGGGGCCATTGGCAAACGGTGTGCTGGTGTGTTATACGCGTTCAGAATACTTCTGGGTTGGATAAATTACTGCTTCAGTAGGAGGATTATTTTAACTAATTCTTTATTTTTGTACCCTTGTGGTTACCAAAGAAAATTATTTGATGGATCTAGCTCCAAAAAACGTGTGTGTGTATTCAGTGTTTTAATCAAATGGTATGTGGGCAAGGAATCGGTGCTTCATAGTAGCTTGTATTTGAAAACAAATAAAAAGCAAATAGCGTGATTTTAGGGAAATGCTGGTATCTTTGTGGGTTACTGGTGCCCCCTCGAGGCGAAACCGAAAGATGCTGCAGTCAGACAGCAATAGTGTAACTGGAATTGCTGATACCTGCTCTGGACTTGTAAATAGTGATCTCAGACCCACGTTTGTAATCTGGTTTTACTGCTTTCTTGGTTTGTAGGTGAAACCGCTAAAGAAGATCTGCAAGGGAAGAAAAGCCTGAGCGAGAAAGTTTCTCTCTATAGAGGTGACATTACAGTGCTTGAGGTTGATGCCATCGTTAATGCTGGTAGGTGGTTAAATGTTTTAAATTGTTATGTCTTGAAAATCCTTTTTAGCACCACGTTACAAGTTTGAACTTTGAAAAGTTGCATAAAATTGGTATGTTCTGTGGAAATCTGTTGGAAACTACCTGTTTTTTCCCAATTTCTCTATATTGCATCTGTTCATCCTGTGTGCCTTTACTGTGACAAGGATTATTGTGAAACTGTAATAGCATGGTCACCAAGAAAAAATACTGATCTTATATCCGTCTTTTGACTTCACTTGAGTAGCCGAGAGTTCACACTTCATATTGATACTAAGCTACTGCAGTACATTCCAGTCTGTTTTAATAAATCAAGCCATTTGTGGGCTAGGTGATGTGAAAACCTTAGCAATAAGTTGATAGGGAAGCTGAATTTCTGTTTTATGTGTCTTGAATACCTGCTTTTTTGTAGGGAGATGCTTGTGACCTGCACAGTTCTAAATAGAATCATAGAATAGTTTGGGTTGGAAGGGACCTTTAAAGGTCATTTAGTCCAACGCTCCTGCAATGAGCAGGGACATCTTCAACTAGATCAGGTTGCTCAGAGCCCCGTCAAGCCTGACCTTGAATGTTTCCAGGGATGGGTTTCGTTTTAGGACCTTTTCTCGCTTAGTGACCATGTCTCTATATATGCAACTGAGGTGAAGAACTGCACGTAGCATCTTCTTGTGGCAAAAGAGGAGGGGGGGAAATGTCTATGCGATTAATTTCTTTGTGCATTGGGTTATAATAAGCTAATTTGGCTGGTTGGGAGAGACTATGGGAAGGTTTCCCCTTACACGCATGCTCCAGCCAAATCTTGCCTGCACTCCCCACCCCGAAAAGAATATGGTTTGTGTGTCTTGAGGCTGGAAATTTTATTCCCCCAAGTATTTGGCTGGCATTGTCCTTAATTGTTAGGAGTATTGATTCATTTTCAAGAACTAATTTTTGGTATTATTTATTGGAAGGAAACATACTGCAGTATCTTCTCTGTGACAGAATAAAGTGCAGAGATTCCCAAGGTTGTACTGGCCAAAATTGATGTGTTGGCTTACCACACTAAAAAGCTGTGTGGAGATACTGGCCTAGTTCTGTAAAGAATACAGAAATGTTTACTCATACAGTGTGGAAGTTAGTAAACAGACTCTCTTGGATTGTTTGATGTTGTTTCTCTGCCTAACTCCCCACTTTACAGTGGAGACATGCTACTGGGTTTTGTGGAGTGGTAGAATCCTTAGTTATCTCAAAATGCATTTTTGCACTCCCACAAGTAATGGGGGTGGTATTTCCATGCAAAAGTTTTTAATCTTCTAGTTTACTGATGCACAAAAGCCTTTCCAAATTACAGACAGACAATACGGTAGCATCCATGTAGTAACACAATCCTCTCCTCGCTGTGTTGGCAAAGCCTCTGAAGCTTTAATCTTTAATTTTTTTCCCCCTGATTGTTTTAAGATGACATTTCCAGTAGTGCTTTTGCTGACTTCCGTACTTTATTACTCTACAGTAAGTCAATATTATCATACTTGTCTCAATTTATATTTAGATTCTCTTTGTTCATAGGTCTCCCTTGAATTACAGGCTGGAACTGGTTGCAGATTAGCTTCAGGATGGGAATACTTTGCTTTTCTTGATTTAAAGGTTTTTTTTCCCCTGCTCTTGAAATGTCCAAAAACCTATATCCCAAGCTGCCGATGACATTATCTACCTGTAAACTTGCCTGCCGTCCTGGTAGGGAATGCATCTATCTGAGTAGAAGTAAAAAATAGAGCCCAATTAAAACAAACACATATATTAAGAAGTAATTTTGAGGAAAGGATTAAAGACCACTCAACACAGTAAAACTGAGGTTGAAAGACCTAAAGAGGGACGTAAGACCCTTCAAGTGTCTAGAAGACTATTGGCAAAAAGAAAGACGTTGTTCCTACTTATATCTTCTGTAAGTAAGTTAAAGAGGAATTGGATTTGGGCTTAKTGAGAGATTCAGATTAGATGTTGGCAAAACTGCTTGTTGGAAGGGACAGCGATACTCCACGGTATCAGGCTGATATGTAGCAGCAGTCCTAGGTCAGGACACTGGTACAGACAGGTCGGTTTTTGAGATTCTTCTAGCCCTTTTCTTCTGTAATCTGTTATAGCTCCTAAAGTGCATAATCTATTAACTATTATGAATTGTTAATATGCTTAGATTAAAATACTAACCTATAGTTACCTTGAAAAATCAAATATTCTCTATATGTCAATGCAGTAATTAAATTCTAAGTGTAAGCCTTGGATATGTTGATGGTTTCAGTGTTAATTCTTCTCTTCTTTTGAAGCTAAACCTTTTAAACTTACCATGGAGGATGTTTTGGTTCAAGATCTATATTATTTATGCAAAAAACCCAGTTGCTGCACTGAGATTTTTTTTTTTTAATCGAACAAAAAAGTTTCAGTGAAATTGTGGTGTCTTTTAGATGATTGGATGGTATCGAAAAACATGTTTCTGCACTCTGTGATGCTTTTGCAAAGAACTCCATTGTTTTTCCTTCTGCAATTAAAATTATCCAAGCCTCAAAGAGATAAAGCAAAAAGTAGTCATGTCCTCTTTCTCCCTTGGAAAGCTCAATCTTGCAGACGTTCTTATGGTGTAACTAACGCAATCCCCACGGTACCAGCTTCTGTCCGTAAATTGAATAAAATGCAGCCCATCGAACACGGAATAGGAGTGTCCTAAAGGTAAATCTGTGCAAATTCTCTTCATACTTGAAGCCTTTTGGCTACCCCGAATGTTAATCATAGAATCATAGAATCGTTAAGGTTGGAAAAGACCTCTAAGATCATCGAGTCCAACCATCAACCCAGTACCCCTGCCCACTAAACCATGTCCCGAAGCGCCACATCCACACATTTTTTGAACACCTCCAGGGATGGTGACTCCACCACTTCCCTGGGCAGCCTGTTCCAGTGCTTGACAACCCTTTCGGTGAAGAAATTTTTCCTAATATCCAATCTAAACCTCCCCTGGCACAACTTGAGGCCATTTCCTCTCRTCCTATCGCTTGTTACTTGGGAGAAGAGACCAACACCCRCCTCTCTACAGCCTCSTTTCAGGTAGTTGTAGAGAGCGATAAGGTCTCCCCTCAGCCTCCTCTTCTCCAGGCTAAACAACCCCAGCTCCCTCAGCCGCTCCTCATAAGACCTGTGCTCCAGACCCTTCACCAGCTTCGTTGCCCTTCTCTGGACTGACACCTTCCCTAATGCAGGGCATGCAGCTGGCAGGGGGAAGGAGGAAAGAGACCCTCTTGAGATTTTTCTCTCTGAATTTAGGAATTCCATTAACTACCTCCTGTAATAAATAGTTTAACATACAGCAAGTCATATACAAATTAAAGCAACAGTAAGATCTTACAGTTTGAATTTTAATTTACATTGACTTATGCAAACAACAAAATATGCCTTCAGTAAAGGGAATAGTATGGCAAATTCTGGGGCTGTGGAAGGGTGCCAGGTGGTTCAAATCGTCTCCAAATTTGGATACAAACATATTAGCAAAAAAATTTATATTTTCTATTTTCTAATACCTGCCTGTGAGGGGTAAATGAGACAGACAAAAATGGGTTTACTTGCTGAAACAGGGGTGTGAGAATATGTGCAGTAACTTGCCTACTGCGCTGACTTTATACTGTGATGCCCTTCTTTGGGTATCCAGAGAACAGTGTGACTCTTTGGAGTATGGCCGGGTTTATTTCTGAGCTATACTATGTAAACACTTCTGTTAAATTTAGTAGCTTACCTTATGCTCTGAATTCTGTTTCACCTTTGACTTTCTCACGTATAAATGAGACAGTTAAAGTGATAACAGTTTCTTTAGTTAGGCTAACAAAGGTGTTAATGGTGACCTTAGGTAGCTAAATACCAAGATATCACTGACGAGCACTGCTACAAAAGGATCCCCTTTTCTCCTAGACTTTAACAGACAAACTGAATGTTACTTTCCAAAAATGTTTTACAAATATTTTATGCTAAAAGAGGACAACTGTGGAAACAGTGGAAGTAAAAGTTTGTGTCTTTGCTCATTGTCAAAACAACCATATCAAAACTTTGAAATCATTCGTGATCAGAGTGAGGATCTATATTCTGGCTTCTGAAGAGAGTGAGAGTTAACCTGAGATGCAGCGTGATGGAGAAAGTAGCTGAAAAAGGGAGCTGATAYGCCATTTTGCTAAAATGGATGTCAGTTATCTACCCCTGTAAATGTGTTATCCTTCCAGAATGGTTCCCTAAAACTTCCTTGCTACTGATTGCATAGCAGAGAGGTATGTTTTGCCTAAGGTGTCCTGTTACGTTAATTTCCTTCCCCCTCCTTTTTTTTAAGGATTCAGGTAAGATTTGTACAAAAATGTTATTTTTACTCCAATATCCTTTTCTGCTGTTTCRGTATTACTCCTTAAGAATGTGAACAGGCTGTTCCTGAGGCACGTGCTTACTGTGTATATCCATAACTGCCCTTTTTAACAAATTAAATGTTCCTGGATGTCACTTCATCCTGATGCCAAAAGTGCTTCAAGCACCTGGAAGCCAGATAACCACAATTAGCTGACTTCCAAATAACCTGTGGGAACTGAGCTCGGGGTGTGTGTGTATTTAGGGGAGGGAGAGGGAGGTTGTTTAGTCCCTCTGCCCCTTTCCTCTCAGCTCTTTTAACACACATTTTATTCATGCTGCAGACATCTCCTGATAGAAGGCATTTCTGTGGACCAAGTGGGCTATGTGAGAAAAAGTTTCAGATAATAGGAATACTAAAGCCACAAAATGTGTAATAGCACCCCTACTGCCTCGCCAGCTCCCTCTACCTTAATGTTTTTGAGCTACTTTCTCCAAGATATGATGGATTTATGGAGGAAGTCTTTCTGCGGGCGGTTAATGTAGCTGCAGTCTGAAATTAGTGGTGTATGTCCTGAGCTGTGACTTTTAAAAAAAAAAAAAAAAAAAGTCTCCCTCTGAGTCTGTTTGCCTGCTGCCTCTGCCTGTTTAAAGTCTGGATGGTATGACGTGATGGTCTTGTGGCTTAYGTGGGTCTGATGTAGTAACACTGGTCCTGACTGAAGTTTTCAGGGCCTATTGGAAAAACAAAAAGGATTAGTCCACCAGTCATGGAGCTTATTCTGCTCACTTTTAGGCTTCTTCAACTATGTTGCTTTTATAGAGCAGCCAAATACAGAAATAAACAGTAAAAGCCACAGTAAGGTTTGAAAAATAAATTGTGCAATATTCATAGTATCAGGTCAGCAGTAAATACTAAATTTCCTCTGCATTTTTAATAAATATAGGGGAAAATATGTTGCTGTTTATATCATATGCAGTAACTTTTAAATCTGAAGTAGATAAAGGAGTTGCATTTTTCAGAGTATGTCTATGTGCCTGGTACACCTTAAGCAGCAGTTCATCACTAATGACCTCAGGTATTCATTCACTTCTTACCTGTTAATAATCTTACTGGCCCAGTTCTAAGATAAGAAGGCAGGTACTAATGTGCTTGTGAGTGAGTTTTTACTAGGAGCAAGATCGAGGGGAAACGATTATGTGGGGGGAAAAAGAATTATCCTTATTTTTATTTGATTGGGGGAAGCGGATGACTTGCAGAACACTAGAAGAAATGTTATTTCTTCTTAGCTTTGAAAAATATTCTTGGATATCTGTACAAAAGTATGGTACTGAGAACAGAAACCTTTGATATACAGGGAAAAGGAAGGCGATCAGTTCTATTCAAGTAGATATTTCTGGTAATAAGTCTATAGTGTTGCTTCCAAATTAGCAATTAGTTGCTACAGGTTATAGCAACTAGATGGCTCCCTTTAAACTGTACATGAGTGCTGGAATCATCTCTAATCCTCCCAAATTTGGAGAGACACTATCACTTTTTAAAGGGAATATTTTTTCCATATGAGAAAAGAAATGGGAAATAAAATCTTATTCTGATAAATAGTAAAAAGAGTTAGTGAGGAAAATAAGTAAACAATTTCTTATGTCCCTTTTTTTACTAACCTCTGATGCTGGAATTTAGTTATTGAACCTCATACTGTTCAAGAAGAGGTTTCCTCTACAGGAAGCCATCTGCATACCTGCAGTGAGTCACTTCAACTGGGCATGCTGGTTTGGCAGGCACACGCTGCACAGGTTTCTTCGTTTCCTTGGCATATTCTGCAGGGCCAGCTGAGTGAAGGTATGCAGAAGGGAGSATCTCTGAGTTGCTGTAAGAGGCAAGGGTGTTTTCAGGGAGTGAATTACACCTGAGTCTTTCTAACAAATTTGTAGGAGTTTGAAACGCTTGTCCTGCTGTACCTCCCTGTGCCAATACTGGAAGTGTGTGGAATTGGTAAACGTTTGGTTTCGAACATGCCGTGCTTGCTTTGCTTGCTGCAGGACTGGTTTCAACTGGAGCCTCTGCATGACTCGACTCAGAGGATGAAATAGCCGTTTTCATATTAAGTCTCTACTTTCCCTAATGAAACATGCCTTTCTTCCCTCAGGCTTCTTTCTTCACAACTGTGTTTGAGTATTTTAGTGTAACAGCAATATCTTTYTCCAGTTTTCTTAACTGGAGATAGCAATAGATTTTCTTCTGGACTCTTCTTTTCCTGGCCTTGACCTTGAAGTACAATCTGATTGTTTAATTTTGAGGCATCCCGTTTTTCTCAAGTCCAAAATTACATCAAGGTAGAAATACTATGTATTGAAACTGGGAACTGAATATATTATCAGTGAATTATGCTTAAACGAGTGTGTAAGTATAGATAGTTTCCACATAAACAGCTTGTTAATGCGCAATCAGTCACTGCAGTTGCCTTGAACTTGGTGCTTAATGAACAGGTGGGGAAAAAGGATGGATTCTAATCTGGAACAGATCTGACATCAGGTAATTTCACTGATTGCTAATCCATTTCATTTGGCAACTTAATTTATCACAAAAAATTTTCATCTTGTAGCTTCTGAAATAGAAATTACTTCAGAAGTGGCCTGTCTGAGTATTATGAAGGTATTTGAGTCAGTCGCTGGATCTGAACTAGTATTGTGTATATAGTTACTCTCCCCCTTTTTATTTTACAGTGACCAATAGTTCTTACTCTGGAGGTTGTTTGAAATCTTTCTTCAGCTCTTCATTCACTATAAAAATAAGTCCCTTAACTCAAACGTTCCTGCTATTGAAAGTGGAATCAACAAAACCTAAAATCTGCCCTTAAGTTGCTTATAGGATTTTTGCATGGGATGTTTGCATTTATTAACATGGATTTAGTGGGTTTTTTGTCATGGTTCCCTCCCCCCTCTTCCTCCCCCCCTCAGCTGAGCTAAACACAAATGGGTGCTTATGCTGGGAGCTTCTTAGTGAGTTTGTCTAGTAGCAYGTTTTGTAAGCACCTTTAAAATGTTTTATCTCCAGTGTACGGATAGGGAAACTGAAAACTTCTATTGAAATTGCTTGCATGGTGTCATCTGACATCTGCCTATGTAACTTAGACTGTTGTAATTTTCTCTAGGAATAGAACCAATAATRCTAACAAATTGTTGTTAATTTGGTTTTCATCTTTAGTGTGAGCAGTCTGTGATGGTTAACCAAAGGTTTCTCAAGTTAATTTACTGCAGTTACACTTGTGTATAAAGCCCCAGACTAATTTATGTGTAGTCCCCACCTATTAATTAGAAAAGTCAATGTTAATAGTTGAGGGAATTGGTCATTCTCAATCATGACATCTGTGAGTGAGTTTTACTGCTTTCTCTGGAAAATAAGCGTGGCTGGTGAGTAGTAGACAAGGTTAAACTTGCCCTCTGCTTTTGGTCTAATCTGACTTCAGTGTAGTTCTTCCCTTTAGTGTAATACTCATTTGGATGRCAAATAAAAATCTGTGTAAAGTGACAGTGGTCAAGAGAATGAAACCAAAGAAAAGTACAACTAGAGAYGCAGTTTAATTTAGGTGCATTACTTTAGCTGCTGTCTCAGTCAAATGCCATTTGCTCTAAGGATGTGGCAAGGGCATAAGGTTGAGGAGACTAACTCAGAATTGTACTGCAGCAGGGATAGTCACAATATACTTTGAAAATATCCCAGGTATAATTAGTGTAACTCAAAACTTAAGAACAAAAAAAGAAAGGATTAGCAGTGCTGYAGACACATGGCAGGAATGAACTTTTTTCCTTGTTCTGGGGTGCTTTGGGAGGAGGAAATGARTTGTGGTGAAATGTTTTTCAGCATGGCAATGTATTCCACCAGTGTGCTTACAGCTGTGTTGCTTAGCTAACAGAGATGGCTTCTGGGTGGGTCTGTGCCTCAGACATGGGCCTGGGGGTTATCCTGCCGAATCATGTGTTGTGCCTGCGAGCTGAGAGTCTCAGGTGRTGGAATGAAGACCTAAACCTTGCATGCCTACAAGGAAAGCTTTGCTGATCACCCTGCCATATGGGCAGATACTGCAAACAGATAGGCACTTCATGTTAACAAGCAGTGGGATGTGAGCGTTCACTGACTTACTGAGAAACCATAAAAAAAARCAGTAGAGAAGAAAATATACTTTTCCTTGGAACAATGCACTCAGAAGGCTCCTTAAACTAACAGGATTGTGGACTTGAGGCACCAGACGCACAGCAAGTTCAGGTTCAGCGCTATGCTATTTGAATTTCCATGTTATTCCACGCTAGCATAGAAGTCTGAGTAGACTGAGGTGAGGGTGCGGGATATCTAAGTATCTAATACCTCAATACCTAAAACRGGTTGCCCASAGAAGTTGTGGATTCCCCATCATTGCAAGTGTTCAAGGTCAGGTTGRTCGGGACTTGGAGCAACCTGATATAGCAAAAGATGTCCCTGACAATGGCAGGGGGGTTGAACTAGATGATCTTTGAAGGTYGCTTCCAATCCAAACCATTCTATGATTCTATGAAATACCCTGGCACAAAGTTAGATGGCCAGCTATCTCCTCTGACTGGATTCAGCGTAGTCTGTTAGTCTTATGATAATCTAACATAAAATGGGCAAGGTAGACATTTTAGTAGCCTAATCTAACCTGATGATCTGTGGTATGTGGATTTATTTAACARTCTGCTCTTCATCAGTGTTGATGCTTTCAGACCACTGTCTGTTTTACCTAGACCAATATGTTCTCCTTATTTCTTTGTGCATCCATTGTTCAACGCGTTTATCATCTCTGATTGTTTCTAGGCTCCCTGGGGCAATAATTGGCTATATAAACAATGTGTTGCTGATATTTTTGTTCATAAAAAAACCCAAACTGCTTAGGAGCTTTATGAATACAAATAAAACATTTCAAGTAACTTTGACACTTTGTGGAGTAGAAAAAGAATGGGTGGGAGTAGAGGACACTTACTTGCATCATTTGTGACTTGTCAGGTTTAGAAATAACTCATTGTATTGTACTATTTGTGCTTTCACTTAATCTCTTTGCTTCTCAGGTTTGTGCTTGACCACTCAAACTTAGCACATTTTATCTCCCTAAAATGACGGACTCYACATGTTGCAAGCAGGGCAGTCAGAGCTGTGTAGGCTTTGCTGGAGATCCAGGTTTCTAGCAATATTCAGTAATTAAGGGGCATAGTAACAGGCTGTGAAATGTCAGGCCTTTCACTGTATCATCTTCTCTTCTAGCTTCCCTGTCCTCTGACACTGCTTTATTTAATCCCTTGTGGTTTGAGGGGGTGGTAATTTAAAATCCTTGCTCCTGTTAGTAGAACTTCTTTCCTGTATTCCAGAACTGTAACGTGGACTTTACTAACCATCAGACCAATGTAATTATTGGTCCTTCACGCCRTGGCTACCCTGGACTCTTTTTGTGTGTGCCCTTTCTACACAAAACTAGCAACATACAGGCAAAACACCTGCAAAGTTGGATTTCTTAAAAGTCTTGCAGTTGTGCGGTGTTGTGGGATGCCATGAAAACTTTCTGACAGCAGGTGGCAATAGTGCCACTGTTATTGTAAAGCCACTTTTTGCCTGTATACCTTGATTTTCCTGGGCATAAAATCAGTGATGACTTAAGCAGAGGAAACAAAACGCATGTGTTGTAGGACTGCTTGTTGGATAGGCCATCGATGTGGCTCATACTTATTAAATGTCTACTCCATTTTAGTACGTGTATTTAGTGTGTGTTTGAAATAGAACAGGAGACAGATGTGGTTTGGAAGAACTGTAAGCATCTGTTTTACTTCATAGAGGAATATATTTAGGAAGGACCTTGCTTTCAGCCTGTCTCATCCCATATCTGATGACAGTGCGACTGTCATGTTGAGTGCACTGATGGAGCAGTGTGGTGTAAGAAACAACTCAAGGTCTTCTTGAACAATTATGCTTTGTTTCGTAATGTTAAATCCACTTTTAATCAGGACTTGTGGGGGATTATCCAAAGGATTGTGGTGTTTTTAAGCCAATAGTTGCAATAGTATGTTCACAGTCAAGATAGGCATGCAACATGGTGCTTTTTCAAGTTTTTTGCATCTAAAAAATCCCAAACCAGTCAAGCTTCTAGTAATTGAAAAGCATTAAGACACAAGAGAAGACTTCTTTAAAGCCTCCTCTCTCTGCAGTACCTACAAAATCTTGGCAGTGGATGGTCAGCTGGTAGGCCGAGATTATCCGTGTACATTAATATTGCCCCCTTATACTTCTCTGTCCGGATGTATGTTTGCTCTTTCCTACCTTTATGTTGTAACTATAAACACATTGGGATGGACTCGCTTGTTCTGGGTTTGTACAGATACTAGCTCAACATGATCTCAGTCAGTGTAAGTAATACCATAAGGTTAGCATGGGAATTAGTATTTCTAGGCAAAACATAATTCCATTAATATATGCAGTTAAGTATTAAATAGGGGGAAGGTCTACTTGCATGGGAGCAAGTAAACTTCAGGTTAATCTCATCTAACTTACTAGATGCAGAAAATGGGATACCTACTCACCAAAACAGTGGTGAGAGTTGATGTTCAAAAATGCCGTTGTGTAGCAGTCTGGCTAACTCCATCTGTCTCCTCTTCCTTTTCCTTTGGCAGGAGGCATTGCTTTTGCGTAATTCTCTTAGCTGCTGGGTAGAAGACTGATGCTGTGTCTTCCACCCTTTGTTATGATTTAATATTTGCCTAGCGTTTGGCCATTTGCTGCAGATTTTGGGGAAACTTTTCAGAAATGTTAGTCACTTGAAATACAGTTTCAATTACTTGTTACATAAATAATTATGGACTGTGAATGCAGTTTAGTTTTTGTTTTGACCTATGGCTGTTAGAAACTGACTTCTCTGACAAAAGGAAAACATTTCTGTTGCAAAACCAGAAGTTGCTTTCTCTAGGAATTCAGAATGTCTGTCACTTAAAAATGAGTATGAAGGGTATGGCTTGGCTTCAAAAATCTGGACTCCAAACCCCTTTGTGTGACCTGCTGTCACAGTCATCAAAATTAGTAATGGCAGCTAAATATACATCAAAGCACGCTGGAAGCTTGTGAAAGCGGTATTTGCTTGTTAATTCAAGCACAATGGCAAGTGTTGTTTGCATCGTGTGCAAATAATAGACACTTGTATGTTTATATGCCGTTGTTCAGAGTTGGTTGTGAAACATGCTTTGTTGTTTGAATGTATGTGGGAATTGTTTTAATTATAGTATTGAAGATGCTGCAAAGCCCTATGCTTTCTTCAGAGTGGCAATGAGCTACCAGTGCTCCCATACGTGTCCGATTCCTGTAAAATTTGCTCTCAGAGGTGACAAGAATGTTCAAACATGATTTTAATATCTCCTGCCTGCGTTGTCGCTGGCAGAACGTGCTCGAATGGCCAAGAGGGGACATGGGTGGTACCGTTCCTTCCTCCTTTGAGGGTACCCTGTCCCAAATACTGGAACCTTGGCTGCAGAGGAGCTATTCAGAGCTTTGCCCTTTCTCCCCTGAGCTGTGCTGGAGGGCAGGCAGACTCATAAAGAAGAGATTACTTGGCTCTTGTAGGAGCTACATTGGAATGGCCCCTGTCCTCAGATGTTGTCAGCAGTGATGCCTTGAAGCCCGTGGCTTTTATTGCCTATTGTGTTTGAATAGTTGAAATTTGTGGAAAAACACTGATTCAGAAAACTTTTTAGGATTACTGCTCCTTCTCTCTTTTGTCACTTGCATGTCTACGCTGCAGTAACTTTGGTGTACAACATGAATCACTTAAGTATGTTGCTGTAGCACATTCGTTTTATGCTTTAAAGTTGGTTCCTGTAGAGTAATAAATAGAAATAGTTAATATCTGGTATGCCTAGTTGTAGGCTGCCTCAAAAAGATGGTTCTGTCAGCTATATTTGATTTGTATTTAGAATGTTTTGCATTGCAAATCCATGTTAGAAATGCCTTTAAATTTGAAGTGTGAACCATATTGCTTTTTCAAGAGAACTGTACTCTTATGTCATGTGAAATAACTTTTTATTTAAGAAAGAGATGGTATTGCTTTCAACTCTATCAAACCAGGGTATAGAGGAATGTAAGTCTTCCCAGTGACTTGATATGCTAGATAATACTAACTGGCAACCCACTTCCTTTTATATTTCTAAAAATTTGTGGTGTGTAGCCTGTTTCAGAGAAACACTGTTTTTTCATCCTATCTGCTTCAGTCCACTTTGAAGTGATTATGTTAGGCAGTGTGGTTTAGGTCACTACTTCACTAGTTCAGAATTTCTGCAAATCTGAGTCCTGATATTAGTCTTTCTGAAATTAAAATCAAATTTTATAATGACTTCCAGGGTAGTCAGTCAGTGAATAATGGTAAATTTTACCTGCACAGCTCACTAAACTATATTGGGAAAAGTAACAGAAATACAGAATTTATGTATGACATATTATTTCTGAGGTTCTGTGATAATTTTCATTTTAGGTTGGCCATTACCTTAAAAAATAAAACAACTGAATCTACCCTGGGGGAAGGGTGACTAGGACAAATACAGCAGTTCTTAGTTTTCCTTTGATTCCTTGGATGAAGGCATCTCCAAATGCTGGAGGCCAGATGATTTTTGCCTTGTGTCACAGCAGAGCTTTGCCTACCAGCAGTTCTAACCTTGGCCCTGACCCAGCTAATTATAGTTTTGGTTTGGTGGTTTTTTGTTTTTTTTTTTTTACTACTAGATGACAAAACCCAGCATTTGAGAGAGATGACTGATCAGCATTACGGCTGTTTCGCCACAAAGAGCGATTTCTCTACCTTACACCTCCTTTCTGGCAAAAATGAACCTGCTTAGGAGGCCCAAACTTGATGTTTTGGTAGGGCTTAGAGCCCAAAGGCTCTTTGGGTCAGGAGTTTACAGCTTTGGAGGCTGCAACTCTAGTTCAGACTAGTCCCCCAAACCAATAAGAGATTAAAATAAAAACTGTTTCTTAAACTCAAAGTGAATCCCCTGACAGACAGCACAGGGGGTGTTTTCAGGTGGGAGTATTTCTATTATTTACTCTCATCAAAGACACAGTGAAAYGTTTTGGTTCCCTACTTCTTTCTTAGTGCCCATGTCCCAGGGATTGAGTTACATCTGGCTTCTCGTCTTCCTCCRTGCTGGCATCATCAGACTCAAAACAGGATTTGAGCCAGAAAGTGTAGCTTAGCAGTATCTCTGCTGCCTTCCTCTTCTCTCCCATCCTCTAGTGGCTAGCACCCAGCAGAGCAGCTTGTGTTGATTGCAGCCTCCTTTTCTACCCTTTCCAACCTTATCCTTCTCGGGGGGAAGAATGTGAGAGGGGAAGCATACACGGTGTTGCCTTTCCTCCTTAGAAAGGCCTCTGTGAGCTGTTACCAGATGTAGTCTCATAACTGGAAATCTGTGTCTCAAGTCATGACCTTCAACCTCTGGTTTCAGCAGCCGTGGGCACCAGCAGTCAGGGAAGCTGTGCTGATGTATTTAAACCCACTTTTTCTTATTTGAGCCAGTGCTAATCATCCAGGAAAGCCGAGTTTTGTTCCTATTTCTTGTCGGCCTCCTTTAGAGATCCAAGGCTGTTCTGCTTTGCCTGGGGGTGAGAGTGAGATGGATGGCTCCTTGGTGTCTTTGCTACAGACACTGTGCCTCGGGAGTCTCCCCTGAGCGCTGCTGGAGTCACTTCATATTTCATAATCCCCTGCTGACAATTAAGTCAATTTGCTGGTGCAGGTGTGATGGAGCTAAGCTAGGACATGTTCCTTTTTTAGCCAGGATGTGGAGTGAAGATCTTACTCTTCTGCTTTGATCGAATTGAAGACTGAAGCATACTGTTACCTGTCCCTGGCTTGGAACATGGATCAGATTTATCAGTGGCATCGCCACCCTTGCTGGACTTCTTACTCATTAATTTATTTTCCTTATTTTCTTTAAGGGGAGGAGGAATCAAGGCAGGCATGCATTGAGTTTGGTGCAGAAGATGGTAAAGCATCACTCCTCAGCAAGAAAGGATCCAGCTGTGAGCTGGGGAGCCTGGAGCTCTAGCTACTAAGGACCTGCTTGTGAGAGTGGGGGAAGGACATGGCCTCAAGATCCAGGGCTTTAGGAAAAGGGGATAGGCACTTTGGATCTGTGCAGACTAAGTAATCTCTCCCTTGTCCATCGTGGTCTCTAACTGGATCAAGGGATTATTTTTTAAATTCCCTGGCCAAATGCAACATTCCTCCTCCTAGAAATATTGCTTTGGCTTTGATTTTTTTGTTAAACATTATCTTACATAGTCTTGCTTAAATACATAACTTGGTTAATATTTTCTTGTTCTACTTTGGGTCTAATTTTATCTTGAATCCTGGCATGAATACAGTGCTGCAAATTTGCAGTTAGTCTGGTGAAATACAGGATGGTTTAACATTAAGTGGAATTTCGGGTGCTTTCTGGTTGTGGTGAAATCAGTTCATGAATTGGCTTAGATTTTTTTGCTTGGGGTTGTTGCATTTTTTAGACACAGCATCCTTCTAGTTGATACTTACACACTTTTGGCATAGTACTTCATTCTCAATGCCTATACTGCAACATGTAATATGTGTGTTTATTTGCACTCTTAGTATTTTGATTTTTTTTTTTTAATTTAGCTGGAGTTCTAAGTGTTTCTTCTAGACTAGCTAAGTAAATAGTCTGCACCATCAGTAGTCTGCTTGGCATTGTACAAATACTGAAGATAAATCCTATATAATTAGCGAGACTGAGGARTTTTAAGTTATGATTCTGAATTATGTTCCCTTGCAGTATACCTCTTGTGAGTGCATATAATAACTCTATGAATTAGGTAAGAAAGAATATGTGCATATAAACYGGAAATAAAATCAGTTGCTGAACAGCCCTAGGCTTTTAATTCAACTTCTGTACAAACTGGTCCAGGTATCCCACAGTGGGCTAATTCTTAGCAAGATTGAGGTAAATATATTAATACAACTTCAGTAGTGCACACATGAAAGTTCTGGTTTTATATTACAGAAGTTTCCTTTAATTACATAATCTTTTAAATGCTTTTTTATTTTTCTGTAGAGTATCATAATTGAATTTCCTGCCATGTAACATGCATGCACGTGTGAAGGTAGCTGATGGGAGAAGGGAGTGGAAAGAAAGATGTTTGAAGAGGTTGTTTATAGATTTTTTTTTTTTTATACTGATGCAACTGGTGGCTCACTTTTTTCTTYTGAAAACATTGCTGGAAGAAGCTGATGTGTTAATGGATGTAGGATGTCCATTCTCAAGTTATATGAACTATTTCATCTTAAGAATCAGAAATCTGAATCTGGTACTTCCAAAGCATCTTTCTTCTTATTTGTCCAAAATGTTAGCTTTTCAGAGTGCACGAGTGACTCTTCTTGGTACTAACACATTATTCATTTGAAGCTTAGTATCTGCATCATATATAACAGCTTGCAAGTTTTATGAAAATGTTGATTTTAAAATAAGGCAGTTGTGTCCCTGGACAGATTTGAGTTTAAGCCTTGAACCCGGAAAAAGCTGCACAAGTCCTTAAATTCTAGTGTAGGCATAGTCACGTTCACTTCGGAAGGATTGTTCATGCATAATTTAAGGACATACAAGTCTTGAAAAATGATGTGTTAAAGGGCTATTTCTCATTGAAGGTTTTTTTTGTTCCTCGGTATTTAATAGAACAGCACTAAGTTTTGTTCTCTTTAAAAGCTGCTCTCTAATCAGAGTAGTTCATTATTTCAACTTCAAAGTGTAGTCTGTACAGAGAGGCAATGAGGTGTATCCACATCTAGAAATTAAGCAATAATCATGTAGTTTGGTGTTTCAACAGGCTTTGTTCATTACTAAGTACAATGATCCATTKTAAGTACTTGCTGTAGTCATGATGTTCTTAACAGTCTGAAACTTAAACTCTCCAGAATTATTTTTAAATATAAATTCCTGACTGAAGTGGTACTTCCAGGTGTACCAAATGCACTTCCATGTGTCTTGGTGTAATGGTAACTGTCCTGCAGAATCATTATGAGAAGAATATCAGAAATCGTGTGTTTCTGTGTGATGTGTGCATGCATATGTAYGTGGCTTTGGATTTACCACTAATTCATGCTTGCACTAAGAGCAAGAACAACAGTTATAGACATGGCAGAATGATTGGAAAAGCTTCTTTAAATAAAACACATTTGAGGAAATTGAAACAAGAGAAGGAGAAACAAAGGCACAGCAAACACTGAGGAAAACAGAGAAAGGGGAGAAATAAAACCAAAGTGCTGCAAATTAGTGGGAGAAGGAAGTTGCCACTGAAATACAGGTGGGCACATGCAGAAGAAATTGTTAGTAATTTGATGGGTTTGAATTATTGAAGCTCATCTTGCAACTCCATGGACCCAACTCTTAATCATTAAGACGCCTACAGATTGWGAAGTTTGATCAATAAGACTGTAGGATGTGAAGAAATGGATGCTTCTAATTTATGAGAAGATGAGGGAATGATTAGATGTGCTAGAGATGTGAGTGGGAGGGAGTGGGAGAGGGTCACTTGACCAGGGTGTTGTGGGTTGGGGCTCTATTTATACAGCAGTTTGGAATCTTCTTGGCAATAAAAACAATTAACACTTTACGGTGAATGAGAGGTGAATGTCTGTGCTTTAACTCCTCCCTTGGAAGCTCCCAACCCAAGGTTGTCCTGGGCAAGCRCGTGAAAATGTGCAAGTCAGCCATTCAGTGAAATTTCTTTCACCTTTCCAACCTTGGTGAAGGAATTTAGCTTGCGACTGTATGTAAATAGGTTTTGTTAACGTGTGCAAGGTAATTGTGAAATGCGTACATGGGGGGCAAAAGGGAGAGGAGTAGCCTGTGGTTTTAGTTATTTTTGGTATTGCAAACTGTTTGTTACACTAACTGTTCTCCATCTATGAAACTGAACCACCTGTAAAAAGAGCTGCTGATTTTCAGTTACGTTTGACAGCGCAGGCTGTACTTGTGACCTAGAAACTGTGCGAGAAGATGCCACGGTGTGCAAAGATCTCTTGAATCTGGAGGTTTTTAGGGGGGGTGTCCTGGCACCGTCCTCCTGGACTGCTGTGGCTTCTGCATGCGGGCGCAACACAGTTGTCTGCTGCGCGTCGGTACTCAGCCAGCAAGACAAAGTGCAAAGCCATAGCTTGTAAATGATTAACTACCAGTGTTTAAATCTGATCCAAAGAAATGGCAAGCTGTATAATAACCACAGTTGCCTTCGCATTATATTGAGAGCAAAAGGTCGGTGATCCCAGACCAACACTGCTCTATCCTTTGCCTCCTAACAAGCATCAAATGTTTTATAAATGGAGGCAGAGTTCAAATCACTGCTCTTTAGTTTTGTTTTTTTTTTTTTTTGGTGAGCACAGCACTGAATTTATTTAGTTTTTATTGTGGAGAGTGCGGGTCGCTAGAGTGTGCTGCAAGCCCAGCCCTGCGCGGCCTGGGCTGGCTGTGAGCTCGCCCCAGTGCTTTCCCTGCCGCTGGGCGACGGTGAATTTTTCATCATGTTGCTCTGCTGTCGCCTGGGCAACTTGAGCGAATTCCCCTGCTATTTTCTTTGTGTTACACCCTACTTCCTTGCCAATGAATGACCTGGTGGCTTGTTAGCCTGGTACCTGGGTGCCCCAGGAGAGCATCGTGTCGTTAAGCATTATAACGTCCCTACGGCTGCCTTTATTTTGCCGAATAAGGAGCCCATACGAGGCTGCCACGCTGAGGGCTTATAAAGAGTTGGTATCAACAGCATTTAATTAAACCGTTTATAGGCTCTGTGTAGCAATGTTTATGGAGTTGGGCTTTTGAGCTTTGTGGTGGTGAATGTGTGGAAGAAAATGCAGACCTGCTGCATAAGGCTGTGTATGGAAAAAAGCACATGGTGTATACGGTGCTTGGAAATGTATTCATTTTCTTTATCAAACAGCCCTACTTCTGCCTTTTTARATGTGGTCTGTTTTCCATGTTCCTGCAAGTTATTCTTTGATAGAGATGCACAAAGTGAAAGTAGTAATTTTTTTTGACATGCAATGCTCTTCTGCTTGGTCAGGAAAACTTTATACAGTTGAATTCTCTTCATATTTTTGGTGAAGGCTGAGGCAGTCTGGATGTCTAGCTTGAGGACAAATCCAAAACTGTCGAAATGTAATTAAAAGATTTTTTTTTATTACTTTTGCTGTCCTGTCTTATTTTAATTAAGTTCATCCTCTGATGAAAATTGCATTCTGAAAAATAGTGGGAAATCCATAATGTCTTCTCTTCTTCTTGGATGAAGATCACGGTTGACAATTCTCCTCTGCGGGCATACTGTGASTTTCTGCTGTGAGAACAAAAGCTCAGCTGTGCAGGGAGCAGTTTTCATAGGGACAGGGCTAAAGTTGTGAGGCTTCATACAGAAACAAAGGACAATTGCCTTCCATCTGAAGTGTGAGATTAACCTGTCCTCAGTGTAAGTAAATGTGTATTTTTATAGTAGTAACTTTCTGACACCTAAAGCCTGCTAAGAAAAAGCACTGTTAGGTATACATTTCTATACATTCTGCAAAGAATGAAATACATGGTAAACATCTATTTGTTGCTTAATGCTCTACTAGAAGGCAATCTAATACAAGGGCAAAGTCTATCTGAGCACCCCTATATACACAACAGGATTACCAGCAGTTACTAGCATTAGGCTACTGTCAGGGCAACCTCTGTCGCTTTACTCACAGCTGTGTGTGCTGTTGCATGCTCCAGTRTTAATCTCATAACTCATTCTGTGAAGCGGGCAGGCCATCTTTTGCGATTTAACAGAAAACCATTGGAAATATGAGYACAGATTAGGACACCTAGGAAAAAATACTCTGTTGAAGGGTCCCCTTTCCTGCCCCTTCTGATAACTGTGACTTTATGCAAAATAGGCTGTCCAGGTATTTTCTGTCTCTGTTGAGCATGTGGATGAAGTGGCAGAATCTTTAAGTGGTGTTAGTGTTTTATGGCAATGTGATAACATTGTTTAATCTGGAAATAGTTACGGCTGCTAATATATGTCTGGAATTTGTGCCAGATGGTCAKTTTCTTGTCTAGAGTGATACAAGCTAAACTTGGGGGGCGGGGGACCCAACCCCAAAAACAAATGAAAAGAAAACCCCCMAAAAATGAAACCCCAACCCAACCCTGCAAACAGGTCTAGCAGCTTGACTGTTCATACAATGCRTGGAGCTGTTTTGTCCAGTGTCTGTAATTGAATGTGATGAACATAAGTTTGGCACACCAATTTTTGGAAAGTAAAAATTCTCTTTTTCAGGCCAGTGAGGGATGAATGCTTCTGGTTAATTTTTGCTTCACTAATGTGAGAAATAATTTTTTTTTATTAATATTTTTGAGCTATATGTTAAGGTCATAAATTTCCTTGGAAAGCTAGCAAATGGAACATGCCTATGAAGAGATTAAAGTAATTATACTGCAATGCTCCACTAGCAACAGAGAGCAGTCTGGGATAAAATTATTTGGAGAGACGCCAAAGCCAAGTTTGGTTMCATTTTAAGCTAAAACTAATTAAAGTTGTCAGGTCTTACAGTGGTCAAAGGTTGCTTAGCTGCTACTTGAAATAAATGAATCTTTTTCTCAATTGGTAACGCTAACAGCTACGTGTTTGCAGCTGTCTTCATAATAAAAAGAGCTCCAAGAACCTTCTAGTCCTTATATGTATGGTTACCTTTGYGTATGTCTATTTTAGCATGTCAGGTGGCAAATTCTGGCCATAATATGGAGTTACCTGTCTCACCAGCTCTATCTATTAGTTTTTTTGTCTATGCCCACCTTTTCCTTTGTTATTTTACTTCATTTGTGGGGAGGAACTCTTAAGAAGAAACTTGATCAGGAGGCTGCTTTAAGACCTTCTGTTTCAGAAAAGCTGCTTTGGGTCATTCTGTATATTTAAAACAGCTGTACAAGATTCAGGAGAACAAGTACGGATTCCTAGAATGTAAAGTCTGATAGAATATGAAATTTTCTAAATTACGACATTTGAAAAATTAAGAATATGCCAAATACAATTGACCTCAGAAATTCTGTTGAATGAACTGTTGGTCATGAAGATAGTCATGAGTTTGCCAGCTTTAAGTGGTATAACCATCCTGAAACTCTGGATTTTTTTTTTTTTTTTTATCATGCTAAATGTATTCCTCCCTCATGCAAATACTGATATGTATTCATTCAAAATATGCTTATGGCAYGCACAAGAATGGAGAGCCTGTACTCACTGTCAGTAGCAGGCTGTTGCAAGAATCTGTATAGGGGATAATGCTATATGTAACGAGGATACATTATCCATATGTTCCTAAAAATTTGAAATGGTTAAAAAGAATGGAGTTGGGATTTTTTTTTTTTGCTATCGCATCTGCATTGATGTGGAGGTAGATGTATATGCTCAAGGTTTGATCTCAGAATGTTAAAACTGAATTTTGCAATCTTGCATTTTGTAGTTTGGAGGTGGAAAGTTTGAAAACGTGTTTTCCAGTGTCCAACTTGCTGCATTTACATACCCATTTCTGGCTTTCTGCGACACAAACCAGCACGAACCTTTGGAAGCCGCTTCACTTACACACGCCCGCACACATGCGAACGCACACGTGTGTTGAAAAAACATAGCCAAACAGGTCATTCTTTCATGCTTTGCTTATGGGTGAGGTGTAAAATTTAGGCACTGGGTTTTTTTGGCATAGTAGGGCTCAGGGATGGCACTGGGCAAATATCTGGGTGAAATTTATGYTTTTGCCTGAAGAGCTGTCTAGAAATAAATTTGTTTGCATTACTTATTAGTCCAACTTTTTTTCCTCCAAAAAGAAAAAAAAAAAGTTGATTGCTTTTGAAAACTCATTAAAAAAWTTATTATTAAGTTTACCTGGATCTTTTTGTACATGGGGAAGAAAAAGATCTGAGAAGATGTGGAGTAAAGAGGCTGATAGCAGCCAGAGCTACTTGCTGCAATGATGGTTGTATTTCACTTTTACATACCACTTCTAATAAATAAACTTTTACCTCTAAAGTTTCACCTAGCTCTACTGTAGACTTACCATGAAATTTAGATGTCAGGCTTGACTGGCTAAATTCCAACTGGAATAATTAATAATTTGCCCTTGAAAATTCATTTGGGGTTTTGTATACCTCTTCTTCCCCTCCCTGCCCCCGCCCTGCCCTGAGCAGCTTTGAAGTAGTATTTCTAGGTATGCTCTGTGTCTGTGTACGTATACATACATATTTTACTGTGTTTTATCCGTGGTGCATGAGTATAATGGGGAGTATTGAGGAGACAAGCTTGAAAGCATGAATTGGGGTTGGATGTCAGTTGACTTTCTGTGCTTTTGGATGTCTCAACCCTGATATTTCATGAAAGGTATTGGGTTAAATTGACATTGCATATTAGTCTTAGGAAGTAAAAAAGGCTGAGTGGATATTGCAGATTGCAAGGAGGTGCTTTTATGGCTATTAACTATGCCAAGATATTTTTCCATATATGAAAATTGTACACATATGAGATCAAACAGGTTGTGTAAGACTTGCTTTGACTTTATAGCGTCTATGTATAATTTTAGTAATCATGTTTAAGCACAATTATGAAATACTACTGTTGCCTTTCCTGTGAATTTTTGTTGTTGTAGAGCGAGCTTATATATCTGTAACTGTTCGCAACAAGCTTTCAACACCAACTACAGAGGAGACTTATTTAACCAGACTGGAATAGCAATCTAAAGCGACGCTAACGAACCCCGCGGGATTGGGATAACTCTTGGTTATAGCAGGTGCTCGCTGGGCTGGGGTTTAGCAATTTGTTGCCTCAAACTGTGAGGAAGGCAACCTGTCTGAGCAGAATGTCAGTTTATGAAACTTYCGTGGAGATGACTCCAGAGCGGTCAATGTGTAATGTTAAAAACTAACAAAAGCTTTTTATTAAAAGAGGGAAATACACTTGCGCTGAGTGCGTTGAGAAAAGCGAGGAAGTGCAATTGCTATAATTCATTTTTTGGTAAAAGAATCTTAACAATTTGTTAATAACAACTTTGTTATTAACAATAACAAAAAACKATGTTATAAGCCTGTTAGACTGGATGCAGTCTTTGCGTGTTACCCTACTGAGAGAGTTACCCACTGCTYGGCCGTGGCAGTTCCTCCCTGTCTGTTTGGCGCTCCCCTTAGCTTTGCAGGGGAAAGGCACTGTTTGACCATAGCGTGCTGTCCTGTCTTTATGGGTGTGGGGAACTTGGGCTCTATCGTTGAGCAGCAGCCTCTAAACGCCAACTTTCTTAATGCAAAATGCGTTGTAAATTCTTTGCTGCTATTGCTGTGAAATTCCTGGACCAACTTCTTACCAAACTGCTCTGTTTTGGCCATCGCACGTGCTGTGGGAGGGAGGGCTGGCTGCCCTTAGCCTTTCAGAAGAACGGAGGTAGCTTCAGTGTTAAACTTCTCAACCTCTAAATCTTCTTATCGTAAAAGTGATTAGACAGATTCATAGTCAGCGGGTCATAAATGGATAGTAAAAGGACTGGACATAAATGTACGCTCYAACATCCTTAATGGAGCAGTTACGGATGCAGCGGGAATGCAAGAGGAAGGGACTGCAGGCAGTTGCCAGGCTGCCATGTTCTCCATGAACATCGTCCCCTGTAGCTCTGCTCTCATCAGGGAGAAAATCTTGGGCTAGGCAGACCATGAGTCTTACGTGGTAAGGCATTTCTTCCTCTTCATAGTATTTTGGAGTGGGTATCTCACTCTTAAAAACTAAACTGCCCGGGCTTCTCAGGACAGGTTCATTTCCCCTCTCTGCCCCTGTCATCAGGAGTAAGTTTAAATTTGCATAAAATATGGATGAAAAGCTTCTGCACTTATTTCTGATAGCACTAATGTCTGGAGCCATTCTTCCCTTGTAGGAACCAATGTCATGAGCTAAGTCTACCTTCTCTAAATATTTTTTCCTTTTGTTCACAGGTTGCCTTGTAATGATTGACAGTTCAATTATTTCAGCATCATGTAGCTATTGGGATGTTATGGAGTGGCACGTGTGTGTGTGTGTGTATGTGTGTATGTGTGTGTGTGTGTGTGTGTATGTGTGTGTTTTATATACATATATATATATGTACTCTAGTAATTAAAGCCAACCAAGGTGGTGATGTGAAGCGATGCGCTGGATTGCTAGAAACTGGAATATCCAAGTGACTGTGAGTGAGCTGAACGTGGTATCTGTGGGGGATTTGCTGTTGGGTGCATTAATAAGCAACGACCATTAAAATAGAGATGTGCATCCACATACACACATATGCTTTTTTTTATACCACAGCATTTTAATCAAGTACAGAGTGTGTAGGTTCTAGAAAGTACTATGTTGTTTCATGTTTTAAAACCAAATGCTGCACTTACAACAACACAAAATACAAAGATCTCCAAATACAAAAGGAGGAATCAAGAATTTTATCAGAAGTAACTACAAATCGGTTTATGTCCTAAATTCTCAGAGATTATCACACACAATACACAACGCATTCACAGAAGCAGAGGGAGAGGAACCAGCTGACAATTAGAAGAGCATAAACACCAAGATTTAAGACTAGGTTTAATTTCACGCTGTATCCAGGAATACTTGAAGTCTCAAAGAAATCAGTCTCTGCATTTCCCATTTATTTCCCAAAACAACAATACTCCTCCCTCCCCAACCCTTCACACAGGGAGGCTGTGACCCTACTCTGTGAGTACCAGCAAGACAGTCGGTAAGCTGCCTGGGCACTTTGCAGTGAATTATGCACGTGTCTGTGCTAACCGGTCCTTGTCATGGGAGCAGCTTCCCGTCAGCATGGGAAAAGCATACCTGGAGAGGAAGATGGAAATGTTTTAAAACAATAAAAAAAAAAAAAAAAAAAAGCTTCTGTGTGCTAGCAGCATTTTTTCTAAGGTTGTGACTGGCAATATTGTAAAATGTATAAGTTATGACAGTATCTTCACATATTATCAAAGAAAAATTAGGGAGGTGACTCTTCCAGTCGTTCAAGGAATGAAGTAGTATTTTAAACTTACTAAACTACCTTTCCTGTAAGCACAGCCATATGTAGGTAGATGGAAGTTATTCCCAACACTGCTTGAAAGAGACCTTTGCAACATCTTTTGCAGGTCAGCAGATAAAGTTTCTCCCATACAACAGAACAACAAGATACCTKCAGAAAAATCTTCACTCTATTTTCTCATGGTACCCAGTGCTCCAGCACAAAGTAACTAAGCAGGAAGTTCTCAGTGCTTTTATCTTTCAAGTAGCTTTACTATAGAGAGACATGGCTCTGCAGCACGTAAAGGAGAGGGATGGAGATGTGTGATTACAGACCGCTCTTCATGGAAGCGAGTAAAGGGGATCTGTGTTTCACCTCAGGCAAGAGAGCTAACAAAATAACTCGAGACAACTTTTGTTCGTAAAGGAGTCCAGAAGGTAGCACAGGCACATCACATCCACCATCAGCAACTTGGACAATTGAGAAAGAGGAGGGAAGTTTCTGATGCACAACGAAAGCGTCTGCCCCTAACCTTCATTAAAAGTCAATGGGATTTCAGCTCCTGATGCTCATTACGGCTTTTGAAAATCTCCCCTTTTGTCCTTCCACTGCAGACCACAGATGAAAGCAAAAGYATTTCTGTTCGAGACAGGCAGCAGCCGCTTCAGTTAAGGCTGACCGAGAAAAGTGCGAGTTTCACTTCTGCCTCGACCTGGGTTTTTTTATTTGCGTGGTATTGATCAGCCGATGGGTAATAACCGAATTATAGCAGAGCCGGCAGTTGTGATCAATCTGTTCTCAGATACAAACATGACCCCTTTCAGCAGCTGCAACCTGGAAGCTTTGGGGGTTTTTCATCATAAAGCAGTAGGTACTTATTTGTTCAAGCGCTGGTATGAAACATGATTTGTTGTATTTACTGTTTACCAGTAGTAAACAAAAACACTCCACTTTATTTCTCAGTGTGAAATAGTCAGTACTTACACTGAAGTACTCGGTGATAAAAACCATCATGTATGTGTACATAGTATCACTCAAAAATTATCTTTTGACTTATGACTAGTGAAAGTTCAAGAATTTTACTGATGAAACAAGACATGTAATTTAAACGCTACAGCTACTGTTTTGGCACCGTTTGAAGGCTTGTCTCCTTTATAATAACAATTTAATCCTCAAATTCCAACAAAACAAACAAACAAAAAAATTACAAAACCCCAGCATGCAGTTTCTGCTTCAAAAGTCTTTTATTTCCTACCTGGCATTGGTAGCCCTCAAAAACCCTAAATAAACCCCAAAGCAAACAAGAAAGCTATTACAAGCTTTAGTGCCTTCATAAACAGATACTCACATTCATTTTAATTGTTCCATGATAAATCATAAAGACCTTCTGTTTTAGAAAAAAGGAGATTTAGTAGCTTTTTTCCCCCCACCAAATTTCCTTGTTAAAAACAGGATTAAGTAACTGGTGGGCAGTAGAAACCAATCCCCATAAGCATACTGAAAAACAAGTCATCCAGGACAGCATAACCACCTAATCCATGACTTCTTTGATTTGTTTGCTTGTTCAGGGGTTTGTGGGTTTTAGTGATTAACATAAGGTTTCTAGATATCATTAGCAACTCAGACGAACAAGTGCAGTTTGTCACAGCATAGTTTTGAAAGCAAATGTGAAAAAAAAAAAATAATCTTGCAATCCACTGTGAGCTTCACAAGAAAATAGTCTTAACTGTGCTAACGTGAAACTAATTTAATTATGGGGAGTCTGCAGCGAGTACCTCTGTTTCCTGCATTACTTTAGGAGTTGAGAAGGAGATGCATCTGTATGTAACCCTGGCTTCTTTTGAAAAAGGTCTTTGGATGCATTATGGATGAAGCTATAGACAAAGTGCTTTTTAAAAAGTTTATCTTGCATAGTCACACTGTATATGAACGTACAATCTATACTTCTTATAATGACTAGACTGTTGTCCACCTTTTTGCTTGTGGCTTTCCTCCACAATTCAATAATCATCCCCTTTATTACGCATATATAAAATGATGAATGATCGGTTTATAAAACTCTGCCAATATAGCGTCGGAAAGTATTGGAAGCGATGTAGRCTCGCCATTTGTCTTGAGTTAGGTTTCACAAATACCTGCATCTTGCCTGAACTGATACTTGCCAAAGCTCCTCTTCCAGATGCACTGTCTGTAGAAAAATCAGTGTTCTTGCAAGTGCATCTACTTACCTCTGTGTGTATGGTGTATATGGGTTTTGCTTTACCATACCACCTCAGAAAACTCACTATCACTAGAAGCTAACATACTTATTATAGAAGTATGAAGTAATCTACATTGGTGGTTGTTCTTCCTAAAGGTTAGAATGTATTTTTATAACCTGAACAGTTACTACTGGAAAACTAAGATGAGGTCTCTGATTTTGGCTATTAATATTATACCCTTCAGCTGTTCTGTCTGCATCTTTATAGTTATGTAACTTTATTTTTGGTTTAATCTTGCCATTATATAAACTTTTGTCATTTTTAAGAACAGATTATGAAAGCACAAGTCTTTGTGCTAGAAGAAACTAGTCTTGGGTGCTTCTGGAAAAAAACTGAACATAAGGGCAGAAGTATGGTAATATCTTTATCACTGATTAAAAAAACAAAAAGATTGGAAGGGAGGAGACGGAACGGTTTCAACTACCTGAGCAATGTTTTCTTGGCTATAACCAGTAGTGTCTTTATGCTGAAAATGGGCAGTAACCTCATGAGTTAACTTGGTTCTGTCTTACGTTTGCCCAAACCCTAAGCTGTTTTCTGAATGTTTTGATAACTGAGAATGTGACAGAAGGTTATTAAAAAGTAGAAATCTTGAAAGTCTCCAGAATAATTAAAATGCATAAACCACAACTAAGTAGCAGATGGCAAGCAAGTGGTTGAATTAAACCAATAACTCTTTAAATATATAACCTTAACAGCTAATGTACTGACATGGCAGACTGTACTRTGATTCCTACCAGCATTGTTTTAATGATGGCAAGAGCTAAAATACAGTTTTAGAGAATATRTTAAAAAAAAAAAATCATTAGCTTAGTAGGTTTTAGATTTGATCTCATTCTCCCTCCCCCCATTCACATGGATTTTGTTCTTCAGGCTGGTGTTTCGCAAACTGTTACATGGGCTGAAGAATCGAGAGGAGTCGGCGCCTCTCACTTGTTGRTATTTAAAAAAACAAAATGAAAGTAGGTTTGCCACATGAATTTCGGTAAATATGGTCAAGGCTCAAATCATATTTGTTGCTTTGTGAGGGAAAGGAGCGTTATTTAGGAGGCTTTGGAGTGAGTGTAGCTGAGAAAGTCGTTCTTGCATGTTTTGTAGTATGGACCTGGTTTTAACATCATCCCCCTCACTTGCTTTCTGTTAACTGGTGAAACTTAGATTTACAGGGTTGACAGCATGAGCCCTAAGAAGGCTTTAGACTGAGGCTTTATTTGCTGCCTTTATGCCCACCTGGTTATAGTACCTATGTTCTTACATGTTTGTACATTAAATTTTTTCGAATTTTGACATGAGAAGGCAATGCAATACTTTCAGTTTCAGCTGCTAGTGTGTGTTATTTTAGGGTTTATTTTGGTTTTGGACTTTGCACAGTAGCATTAACAGGTCAAAAATGATGTTCGTATTTCTGTTCTTTCTAAGATTGGTCCAAYGGAGGGCCTGCTTTCAGCAGTGGTATCTGGTGGATTAATCGATTGCTGTGACAGGACATATGGTATAATAACTGTTTCCTGCCTCCCCAGCCATGAACATGAAAACATAACTGTGCTGTATATGTACTTGCAAGTAGGAGAAACAGGTTTTGTTGCTAATTCTTCAGTTTAAGCWATAGAAAAAACAGTTTAATGGTATGAGAGCCATTAACAATGTATATATATTGTCACGGTAACAAGGAAACCTGAGATAATGCAAGCCTGACCTGATTTTTTTTTTAAATAGAAATGGTTTAGTGGAGTATTATCTATTTCTTACTTCCATAGTTTATTTACTTACTCTATGAGAAAACACGTTTGCTCAGCCCACCCCTCGTCCCCCAAGTCCCCTTTTTTCTAGCCTTGCAGACTCCTTTGGGTATCCTCGTCATGCTGTGTTGTGTTTTTTGATCAGTCCTGTACCAATCTTCAGGACAGATGCTGCACTCATTTTGATGTATATGACTTTCAGCATGGGGGGAAAGAAGGGGAAGAGTAAAGGAAAGGGTTGTATCTATCCATGCGTGAATTCATTTGTATGCGTGTGASTATTAACTTTCTCACCTTTCTTTCCTCCTTTCAATCACTTCATTAAAAAAAAAAAATAAAAATTAAACCAAAATCTCTTAAAGTAGTACTGTAGGTTTTCCTGAAGGCCTTTATAACTTTCTTTGTTTGGTGGTGGTAACTTGAGCTCAGCTGAATTCCTTGGAATGACTCCTTGGTGGTGTTGCATGTCATAATTAATGGGATTTCTCTGGAAGCGAGACAGGTAGCCAGGGTTTTGGAAGCAGAAATCCTTTGTAGGGGAGAAGTTAATGAGACAGAGACAAGGAGAAATGTACTAGCGGAAGCATCCGCTGTAGCTCGTAGCAGTTTTCTTTGTGCTAGAGCTGCTCTCTGCTTCCCTTCCAGTCCAGGYTGCTGCACCAAAAGGAAGGAAAAATATGGTTTAAACCGCAGCCTCCCTCGTGTTTCTGCCTCTTCTTAGGGAAAGCAGGGAGCGGATTCTGGTCACTTATTCTGGAGAGGGACTGCCCAAAATYTGTTTCTGTCCAAGCAATGCAGTTTCATCAAAACAGATATTTTGGTGGAATGATAATTTTGAAGACATTTTTCCTTAAAGTTCATATGACTTAATAAGGAATTTAGTATTTCCAAATGAGAACAGGATTTGTGAAGACACATGCTTGGGCTTCTCTTCGTCAAATCTTATCTTTTCAAATTCAGACTTCWTGGTGCTTTTGCAAGAAATCAACAATAGAAATGTCTGAATAATTTAAAACTATCTCTAAAGCAATACRTGATATGACAATTTCCTTTTCAAAATTTCTGTAGCAAGGCAAGATCATTCTCTTAGAATTGTAATGCAGAAGTTCAGTAGGATGTCAAGATACTGTATACGGCATATGTTAWCAGAAAGGTAGCACCAGGTTGTGCTTTTGTTATGACACTATTAAAAGTTATATAAATATTTCCTGTTCTCTCTGATGGAAACTCTTATTTTTACTTGCCTCACAATAGTAATGCTCAACTAGTCATTAGAATATCATTGCCAGATATTTTGAATAAATTGTTTTCCTTGAGAATGAAAAATTTATCAACAAATTCAAGAGTGTATTCAGTGTACATGCCAGACGTACAAGTAAGAAATTTGAATATGCATAAATAATTTCCCTTGGATTGCTAATGAAGTTGACAGGCAGGAAAACAAGTGGCATTTTTATTCATTAAACTCATTATTTAATTGAAGAATTATTTAAAACTTCTGATACAATGACTGCTTCTTGAAAACCTTATCTTTGTATTGGTCTCTACTTAATTGCTTTTCATTCCATGTAAGTCTTTTTTTTTTCCCCAGCCTTTTTAAGCACTGTACATGATCTGAATCCAGATGTGTGGGATCCAAATTATGCTGAATGTGGTGTTCTGGTGTTCTCTGCACTTTTGGCTATACGGGCATCTTTATTTGCTTTTGTGAGTCTACTGAAAAGCCTTATCGCTTACTTTAAACAAGAACACTTGCTTTTTCCTCAATGTATTTGTTTTCACTTCTCTAAAGATATTAAAATCCTGGCAAATGGAGGAAAAAAAGGTTATTCCTTTTTTCAAGTAGGAGTGAGGTTATGTTCCATTGAAAGCCCAAGAGTTCTAGGTGCTTGTCTTGGTCCACCGTAGAAATTTTCCTTCTTGGGTTTAGGAAGGGAATTCAATAGTTGATTTTATCTTAATATACTAAGAAAGTATCTGTTGGCATTTTAAACATAAATACCTTGATATAGCCGCATTTTGTTGAGCTTGTTTGACAGCTGTGTACAGACCAGCTTTTCATCTTCATTCATCGATCTAGAGTTTTCTTCTTAGTCTCTTTTCCTCAGTGCAGAAATGATGAAGTGATACATTTATATATGGCCAACATTGCATTGGAATGTAAATACAAAGGAAAAAATTCCCTTATAACTGAATTTAGGTTTGAGATTGCAGTGTAATGAAAAGAGATGGGAACAGTGGTAGAACTTGGTCTCTTTCGCATGACATTAGTTCTTCGTGTAGCGGCTTTGTGCTTAAACATTTTAGCTTGATTAAAATGCAGCTAAAGGTGCTCCTTGATTCTCTTTGAAATCTCCTGCTGGGCTYCTGGAAAGCTTTTGTTAACTAACATTTGGTTAGCTGATAACAGCAAAACCGTGGCTTTCAGGTGTGTGTTAGCAGGCTGTTAGCTGAGACTCGGTGCTTGGTGGTCTGCATCAGTAGCAAGCCTCAGGATGAAGTTCCCTGTTTCCTTGGCGGTGGTACATTTCCCTCTGTCAGGTTTTACTTACCTCTTTGTATTTTAACTACTTCATATAAGTAACCCAATCCTTTTGAGCTACCTGTGTTTTGAATTCCAAGTGTTTGGAAGTCACCATGGTAGTTTTATTCCTAAAATATGCAGTCATCTCGGTGACGGCCTGGAGAGGCGTCCCCTAAATGAGAGGAGGAGGGTGAAGGTAGGCTGTGGGYGTAGTGAAGCTGGGGTGCGCATCCACTCACTTCTGACGAGAGTGCCTGCAAGGAGAAGTTAMGGTTTGGAAATGGGAATAAATTTGAGAGAGCAGAAATGTCGACTGGATCATAGGGAAGACATTGGAGCTTTCTCCTGAGCAAAATAGTCGTAGSACCTGAGCTCAGTAAGGCGAAAGAAAATGCAGCACGCTGCCTGCACCAGCTCCGAGCTGAGGCATGGCCCAACCTTGTACAGCTTCTGCCTCTAAAGCAGCCAGGAAGGCTGAGGGCATTTGCATTTTCTGCCTTGAATAGCAAGTTATTCAACACACACATTTATAATTTTGGAGCACTTAATAGTAAGAGAGTCGAAACTACTTCATGGAACGTAATTTGCAACGAAATGCTGCTGTTCTAAAGGAGGAAATTCAAATGCAAGACTTTGGATCCATTCATCAATTAACCTGTTACAGAATTGAGCTCTTGCTTGATTCGACAGGTATGTTCACTAGCCAGGTCTTCATAGAGCATAACACAAGTGAAGTTTTGTGTATCATAAGCAGGAATAGTATCCCTTTCCAGATAACTARCCAGACTTCTTCTGAGGCGCCAGGTTCTTAATGAGTCTTGAAACAGGGCAGTGCTGAAGGAATTTATGGGATAGGTTTATAATCAACTGATAATTTAATTAACGTAGCATCTTAACTACTTGTCTCGGATTTAATTTTTTCCAGATGTTTAGTTTTAATGAAAGTCTCTTTAGAGACTTCATGAGGAAGGTAACATCTGGGGAGAGCATTTAGTGCAAACTTGCATGGAAGTAAAGCAATGCTCCCTTAGTCATTTTCTTCCATGTCAACACAGGCAGTCCTGAGATTTGGACAGGTTGTACATATTTATACATCATATACACACACACACACACATAAAAGAATTAAAAAAAACAACTTTATTTTAAGTTATGTGTTGATTTTTAAAACAAAACGAAAATACCCCACAACTGTCACCAGGCAAGTGGTAATCGCAGTTTATACTGGCAACCTTTCTGTGGACTTGAACAAAAGCGCAGTGGTTGTTACAAGTGACGTACACAGAGGTCAACTTTCAAATTGGTCAGCTTGGCCTCAATACAGCTAAGCTTGCTCCTGCGTTACGGTAAKACAGTCTATAGAACAGGAGAGCTCATCTGAAATACTGCAAATAGGATGCAAACAAAAGCAAGAGCTGTTGAGTTTTCTTTTGCTGAAAACATTTATTTTCATGTGCTTTGAAGGTTCCTGTGTTGGAGGCATATGAGCCACTCGTTTAGTAACCTGGATGAGAGCAGACAACTGAGGCAACTGAGGTGATTGTAAGACGCTTGGCCTGCATCTTTAATAGTCACTTTAGGAGAATTTTTCATTCATTGTGTTGACTCTGTTGAGATGAAAGATTGAAAAGCAGAGTCTTTATGTCAATACCTCAGCAAGCTTTTGCTTTTTTAGTACACTATAGAATTATAGGACAACTTATCTGCATTTTCTATTAATATGCAAATACTTAAAAGAAAATCCCATGCAATATTGATTATCAGTCTTAGATGATCTAGCAGCTGTTTCTTTAGTTTGCGTGGCGAAGTGATTTCATTTCTGTTATGTTTCACATTCTAGCAGAGTAGGTATTAGGACTTGTAAATGGTAGTGCCCAAACCCAAAAAGTAGTAGGAAATGCTCTCCTGAAGCCCTGTCCCAATGGGACAAGCAAAGCACTTCGAGATACATTTAAAGGTTAATACAAAAACAAAAAATCATTTTTCGGAAAGCTTTATGTTAAAAAGCATATTTGTCCATATGTTTTAGATAGGCTATCTATATTTTTGTAGAAAACTGGTATTAAATGGTAATTCAAGCCTTGGCGGCTTTCTTAACAAAAGACACTTGTGGTCCAGAGCTCTGAGGTCCCAGGACGGTTCCATTACTGTAATTCCACAGCGTGAGCTTTAAACGTATCTGGAGATTTTAATGGATCACATGGGAAGTAAATCTCTTTGTACCTGCCTTAAGCCATATGTTACTGATACAAGATGTTGAGCTGCCTATCTCTTTCACTCGGACGCAGCTGTGCGCTTCCATAAGGGTTAGGGGTTTTTTAAATGGTAAAGGGAAGTTTCAGATTCCATTCTTCTCCCCCGTTATAGGCGATCTCATGCTTTGTAATTTCAATTGTGTAATTTTATAGATTTTTCTAGAAGAGGTAGTTTTTTGATGCACTTCTAAATCTAATGATGCTTTTAAAAATGCATTATGACTTTTAATGTAGTCACTTCATTCCTTAGTTTCTGTATGCCTTCCTTGTTGTTGATCAAGTTTCTTTGTTCTTACTATTTAAATAGCATGCACAAAACCTATTTGCTCCCAGTTGATATTGCTGAATATCGATGCAAAGCAAAATTAAACGTTAGGTTTAAATAATGGACTTGTTTTTCATACTCCTTGTTTTATTGTTTTCTAATATAACTGTAATCAGTGAATATTGTAAACAATTCATATAACTGTGAGACAAATAAAACAGGATTGAAATTTTATGCATGATAGGACACACAGACTGTTAATGTCTAAGATGCAATTTATTTTTAATAAACTAACAATTCCCATTTGCAACTCTAACCACTCTTCTGAATGCTGCTTGTGTTTTATTTGTTTTTCAGAAGTCATACTAGTTATTTCACAGTTCTTTCAGTGATGCCTTAAATCACTGGTTGAACTCCGCACCCTGGAAATCTGAGACTGGTGTTCTGCCTCAATAACCAGGACCTTCTCTGCTGCAATTCCTGGAAAAAATATTTATGGCCAGTAATTAGTAAATCTTCAGTAGTGAAGGAAGGCTTCTTCCATCCAGAGTATCTTGGTAGTAGTTGTAAACCCAGTCTTTCTCTCTTAGATATAAGTGGCATGAGACTTAAGGCAGTTCCTTACCACTCCTTTTATGCTCATTTTTTTCACTGTCAGAGGAAGAGTTTGTTTAAAAAAGAAAAATGGGGGTGGGGAGGAAGTACTGGGGGAAGTGCTTAGAATTAAACTCCACACAGAGCTGCAGGTAGCAGGCATCTCCTTTCTCAAAAGCGTATTTTAAATAGCAGAGAGAAGGAACCACTACAGAGAAATTTTGAAATAGAGGGAGAGTAGTGTGATGACAGCAGAGAGTAATTTTTTACTAATTTTTCTCTTGCTAAGGAGAAGATAGTTTTGTTGAGAAGATATAAGTGAATAGGGAAAAAAAAMCCCCACAAACAAACAGTGGCGGGGTGGTGATGAGGCAAAAAGGCTAGGGGGGAAATTGGAAGAAGTGAAGGGGGCAGATAAAGGGTGAATGTAGGTGTGGATGTTTAGAGAAGAGGTTGGTGAAGTTCACCTGATTCTTCAGGATGGGGTTACTCTAGTCAAAGATGTAAAAGCCCATTTTTGATGACTTCTGTTTCAGGGAATAATAACTAGAAACTTTAGTTTCTGTAGAAATCTCAATTTCTTTTAGCATTAAGCAATATGAAGCTTATCCTTTTAAAAAGAAAATTTATGCAGTTATTACTCCTTTCAGCAAGATGCAGATTATATGCAGTATTACCAATAAAGTTTATACAAGATGCTGTGTAGTCTTAGGCTTAATGAGCTAGGCTAATTATACCATACCATAACTAACCAAGTAATAACAAAATTGATTTTTTTTTTTCTTCTACAGGATGCTCTGGGCTTGTAGTTCTCAGATTTAATATACCCATGTAATTACACAATGTTGTAGTTCAGCAAGTCATGTGCTGTTGCAGAGTAGTTTTGCTGTTAGCTCTGTGTGAGCCAACTTAGCTCTTGTGATTACTAACATGAAAGTCTTTTTTCTGTAGCTTAGATTAAGCTCAATGATGTTGTCATCTTTTCTGTTAGCTTCCTTTAAGCAGGAATTAAAAAAACCAATAGCCTCTAAAATAACATCTATCTTTATTTCCTTTTAAATAAAAGAGTTCGTGGAGCAGCCAAGGCTATTTAAAATACATCACAGAATATATCATGCGGGAAGAAAAGCCACCAAATAAGTGGATTTAGAACCATAATTTGACCAGCAGTGGGTTCCTTATGAATGTTGACCGATTAATAGCAGTTTGAAGTGTAAAACAAAGCAAAAATTGCTTCCTTTTTCATATTTTGTGTGAAGTGATTTAGGTTTAAATTTTTGAACCCACTGCATTCCTTCTTGAATGAGATAAAACTGTTAAGCTGAAGGGCAAGTTGGCCATTATACTTGTCTTTTTAATCAGCTGAAGAAGGCTTAATTTTACCAGCAGTGTAATTTGTTTCGTGCCCCCCCCCCCCTTTCTTGAAGAGTTGGCAAAATATAAGTGACGGATACTCTGCAAATAGGTACGTGGTATTTCACATCATTAGAACTGATGCTGCTGTTGCCATGATGTTACAAAAATGTCTTCAATGCATCTGTTTTCCTGGGACTGAATTCCTGATGTTAATTTACAGTCTGCCATCTGCTTGGTTTTGGTGGTTTTGTCAAGTTGCAGGTCAAAATTAGGACTTGTTTGCTGTCAAGAGAATGCCAGCATTTGCAACACCCATATCTTACGCTGAATGCTTGTCTGTAATTGCAGTCTAACTTGCATTTTTGCCTTAACTTGCTAGACAATATGCATTCATAGCRTGAATCTGCTATAATTGTATGTGATCCTTCTTGTGTGTGTAAGCTCTTTGGTTTTTGGTGTGCAAAACTTACAGGCTATGCAGCTCTGCATTTTATTTTTTCTGAGCTTGTGGAGTAAGTATGGTAATGCTGGGAAGCAATGACCTTCTCATCTTGCAGAAGTGCTGAAACTCCTCCTTGACGCAGCARTCAAAAGCCGGGTGTAACCTCGATTCTATGACTGTAGTAAATGTTGGGTTTATTGCTAAGTGAAAACATTTTCGGCTATTAACTATGGAATTGTAAACTACACCTCCTTGACAGCAAAAATAAATGTCAGTCTCTCACTTTGAAACATGGCTGAATGATGTGTGCTAACAAATATGCTAGTATCATTTTTTTTTTGATAAAAGCCTGCATTTGAATTAATGTGAAATTAGTGACATGCAGCCTTACTTAGAAACTCATTATCTAACACTTTGAAAGATAAGTACACTTAATCTCTTCTGTGACCTATGTTGATAGTTGTTTTTTTCCCCAGAATTTGTTTGTGTGTGGTGGTTCTTTTACCCTCCCCCCCCCCCCCCCCCCCGGTCAAATGAAAAAGTGGTGGAGAAAGGGGATGGTTGGAGAACCAGGTGCCTGTGTGCTGTCATTTTTGCCCCGAGGACACTGTAAGAGTTCGTGCAGCTCCAAAAGTGAGAAGTCCTGAGGTCAGCTACAGCAGATGCGCACACATGAGCAAAGCARTGCATATGTACAACTAATGGGACTAGTAACACCTCCTTTACTTTAGCTTATGGGCAAGTCTTCACTGTAATTTATCATACTTGCATTGCAATCATTCCTGTTGCTGAAGTTCTTTAAAAGCTGTAAAGCAGCAGCTGAGGATGCTCAGCGCTGACAGGTGAGTGCCTGTGTTGTCTGCTGTGTTTTTCACTTGGTAATGARCATTGTGCTATACACTTTTTAAGAAGTAACTGACTTAACTTYTGCAAGGTTTGCGTTTAAATGAATTTTATTTCTGTAATGTTATGTCACACATTGAATTTTAAAAGTATTGGGTTATAAACACTACAGGTAGTTAAAAATACTTTAGTTCTTCATTTAGCTTCCAGTAACTTGAATTTATGACATGTCTCTTTTTAGGCATATTCCTTTCTTTTTTCGTGGCCAGAAATACGTTCTGATATTTTAACTTACCTTCCCTCTTAAATGAAATTTGATATTTGAGACACTTTTGAAATGGACAATAGTCTCACTTAGAAACCCTCGATAGTAATCAGTGCTGGTGGGCGCTTTTAACACGTATTTCTACCATTGAGTTAACTTAATTCATATATATTGGTGCTGTGAATGGTTGCRTAAAAACCTTTTCCTTCCATTAAAATGCTTCATGCTTAGTATTACCATGCAAATGAGMTAATGCAAGAGACAATTTTTTGCATGTAAATTTTTTTAAAAGGGGAAAAAGCAGTAGAGCAGTAACATGTCTCTAATGCAGTAGAGAATGAAAGATTGGGTTGCAATGACTTCTCAAAAGGCAACAAAAAACTTGTGTATATCTGCTTTTATAACCCCAAATCTGGGTAAGTAAATGTTCAGAACAGGAAAGCACTTATAGCAGTATAATTAACGTTTACCTTTTTTTGTTTCTATACAAGAAACTAATTGATGTAGTTAAAATGGAAGTATTTTTTTTCTAGAAAGGTTAAAACCCTGAGAAAATAGGACCTTGTTTTCCTTCTATAGATTTACTTCCGTCCTTCAGCTTCAGTCTGTTTGAATTCTGTTATTCTTGCTGTTATTCCTATTATTAGGAAACTTCTTAAAACTCTTAAAACCATAAAATCTTCTACATTGGGTTTCACTGGCAGCTCAGAATCAAAACTCGTGGCAATCTGGCTGGAAGGCTGTTGGATCTGCCTCCGAATTTGCCGTTGGTGTCTGTCAGGGATTGGTCCTTGCTTCCTCTTGCCRGGCAGCTGCGGATCTGTCTCCCTTGGCCAGACAGGTCCCCGACTCTCTGCCTGTTGCAGGCTCAGGCTGCGCTTCTGGATTCTAGTGCTGTGCCGTGCTGCTTCCCTTTGCTGTGAGTACCATGCATAACCTTGATCATCTTGGTTTTTCTTCTTTGAACYTGTAATACTCGCTGTCAGCTTTGCTCTGTTGCAGCTTCATGCAGTGGCATCCTGGTAAAAATGCCTGTGGGCGACTAATGGTTTCATGTTAAAAACTCTGCTACGAGGCAGAGAAGTTTTGACCCGCTGTGGCTTCTCGTGTCCCGTGAAGCAGGCCAGAAAACAAATGCATTTTCAGGATGGTTTGAAGTGTATCTTCATGCAGACCGTGCTCATATACGGTTACTGGTACCAAATTCGGTTCTCTTGCTGTGCATATAGTGGTTTAGCCAGATGTATATATGCTGTTAACTGGCAGCCCTGACTTAATTGCTATTTCCCRATTATTAAGAGCTAAAATCCACCTGTAATTCTTGATTACAATAGTTAGGATTAAATTGGGGCTGCCAGTTATCAGGCAGGGAAAAAAAAAAATCCTGTAAGTTTTCAGTTACCTCTGTTAAACAATTGTATGCACTTGAAAACTCAAATAAGATGAATAAATTCTCCATGTAACTTACACTTTTCTGCCGTGTTGCAAAAGAACGTGAGGTTTCTGGTATGATTTTTATTTTTCTCTCCTACCGTGTGSTGACTATATATTGCATTAAGTGTAAGGAACACTTGTTTAAAGAACTGAARAACTCCAAACCCTGGAACTGGAAAAGATTATCCAAGAAATGAGAAGCTTGTTGCAGGGAGTATTTTTCTTCTGCTAGTGTAGCTCTTTTCTGGAACGTAACTATTTAGTGCTGGGCGGCAGTGCTCTTTCACTTGTTCGGGGTTTCAGAGTGGAGATGGTAGTGGTCAGAAATCCAAGATGATGGAGAAGGTGGACAGGCTTCCCTGACTCTGCCTCCRCTCATTGTTTAAATTTTTTCCCTGGATCCCAGTGGTCTTAGTCCTGCTGGTTTCTGCCAGTGTATATATGTGCATTGGCAGGCCTGATATTGTAACCTTTTCCATACCTTGTCATGGCCAAGTTTTTGGTCTTGTAATAAAATCTRCTAAAGAAAGCTTGTATAAGTTTTAAATAAATTCATACATGAGTAGGCATTTGTTCCAAGTATTCAAAAAACATTTGAATAATTTTTTTCCCCTGTTCCTTCTCCCAAACTTACTCTTGCTTGTTTTCAAAAGCTACCAAACACGGTGTTACAAAGCAAAAGACAGACCTTGGAGGACACGAGGAATTAGGGCTTTAGGGTTATTGTGGAAACACTTAGTCACGTGTCTGTGCCCACCACTAATTTATATGGGATTTGCTATTGGATGTGAAATAGGAATTTGTTAGCCTCTTGTTTTGTATTTTGGTGCTTTTAATGGCTTTTTACTTAGTCATGGTAATTTTCACAGATTGAGTTTAGGTTTGTTCTGATATTTTGTTTCCTAGAGCTATAATGAAACCAAGTTCTCTTCTTATGTATCTTGTTATGTTGCCAAGTAAGCGTAAAAGTTAGTAAACAATTTTCAGAGCAGACAGCTTTTCTCTTGGTGAGCATGAGCAGAAGCCGTCATCAGGAGCCGCTGGAGCTTTTCAGTGGTGATTGTGGCACTTCTAAAACGTCAAAGTATTGTGTATTTTTTGGCAAAAAAAATACTTATTTGAGAACTCTTACTGATGTCCCTAATGTGCTGCTACCGGCCAGGGAGTCGGGGTAATAATCGTCTTTGCTGAACCTTCTTCAGATAGAATTTGCATTAGAATAACCTGTTTGCTGGTTGTAATGCATCATAGTCTGTTGGTTTGTAGGAATTGGATAAATGGTCCTGTCAGTGATGGAGCGTAGAGGAAGAAGAGGAACATCCCAGATGATCTAATGTTTAAACTTTGATTAAAGAATATTGGTGGGTGTTTTTTCTTTTTCTTTAAAGAAATAACAAGGGAGATTGAAGAAACTTAAAGTATTGGTGACTAAATCATATTTGTTATGGAAATGTTTGGTTTGTATGTTAATAGAAATATAGAAGTAGCCATTGTTTGTGCATAAAAGCAGCTGGTACTGCTTGATGCCAGAGCTTGGTGCCAGAGAGAAGTTCCATCAAATCCTGTTGAACAAAAACAGTAGGGGAGAGAAAGGATCATTCATAGCAATGAAGAATTACAACACTAATAAAAAGGAAAGGCAACTCTCCCAAACTTGGGTGAGGATGTTTTCAGGCAGGCATGTTGTACATGGTATGGTGATGCTGATCCCCATGAAATAACTTAATAGTGTTCAGCTTCTTTTGGGAACCCATAGGGAATCCATTTAATGCCCATGCATATGTGGATGCAGTATTTGTCTTTGAAGGGGATAAGACCATGTAGWGTTAAAAATTCCTTGCCCAACTTGTTTGAGCTTTAGGGACACAGTTTACATGTGCTGATGCCAAATACTGTTACAGGTGTATGTGACTTGCTGTTGTCTGTTAAGAAACGCGATGCTTTAACTCAAAGTTTCTTAGAGTTTTTACAGACAGGTACAAGAAAGGTTGAATGTAGTGGGTGTCTTTATGGGGGTGGGCGGGGAGGGTACCAAAGTTGGAACTGAATTTTATCASAATCCCTGAAGACTCAGCAAGGTATTCATAAGATTTGACAGAATAATCCCACGTARGGTAGGCGCTAGCAAAGCCCTGCAGTGCCACATCTAGGGAATGTGAAAAGCGGCAGACTTCTAATGGTCTATAAAAATAGAGCCTGAGAGGCAGTGTGTGTTGGTGGCTGGATCAGTGAATTTCTCCTCCCTTAATAACGGTGCCCTGAAGGCACCATTCAGCTTAGTTTCAAAATGGTCGTGATCATTAAAAGCAACAAGCTGCTTCAAAAAGTATATTGACATTTAGGATGCTCTATTTCAAAACAAGAGAAGAAATTACGAGGCTGGAGCAAACAAGCCAGGATGYGCAGTATTGGGTTGTAACTCTGCTCCCTTACGAAACAGTCCTTGATGCAGCTTTTCAAGTGCAGCCTAACAGCATACAATTTCATGTAAAGCGTCAGTCATTAAAGAATACTTTGACAATAATGAAGTTATTACCTTACTAGAATTGAAAAGTACATGAAGGAAAGTTAGTTTCTGAAAGAAATTGATTTAGAAAAAACAGTTTAGTGCATTGTGCAATAGGTGATGTTACACTTGCAGTACAAATGCTTAAATGCTGAATTTAGCATGAAATAGTTGTATAAAACAGATGAGTAGAATAGAATGAAACTCTTAGAGGAAAAGTAAGCTGAGTCAGTGACATACAAATGACAGCTTATGGAGTGTTTATCTTAGAATTAATTATTCATACATATATATGTGTGTGTGTATATATATAAGAATGTATAACCCAATGGTTGTAATAACCAGAAGTGGCATGATAAGTATGCATCTCAGTTAATTGTTTGATATTATTGCTTTTGCAATATAAGCTTAAAAAATTGAAGTGTTTTAAACAGAAAGTCACTGGAATATTCGTTTTTGCACAAAGCGCATGAGTTAAATTCGAATAGCAAATGTGAAGAGAATTGTTTATATGATGTCAGTATTCATGTTTAAGGCAGTACTATAAATCTGTAATTGCTATTTTCTTGTTAAGCCCAATTACTACAGGGGCTTRCATCATTTGATTTGAAGAGCAGTAGCCTTTTCTACCACATATAACTTACATTGCATGTCTAATTAGCAATAATGATAGATTTGTATCAGCTTTTTTTTTTTAAACCTGATAGTATTTTTTTAAATAAAAGCACATAATTTCCTTTGGTACAAATGTTATAAATTTCTTAGACTGCATAATGAATATCAGACAGTGAAAATTTGTTTTAGAGTTTATTAATTGGGTAAATAACGATTGGTTGACTAGTCAGAACTGTTGCCCGTTATATCTGTAGGGTGCCAAAATTACCAGCAGCTTGTTGCAGCGCTTCCCCTCTGCGAGAGCGCATGCTGACTATCTCAATTAAGCGAGGCATTTTGATGACACTTACATAAGCGTTGTCAAAACCATGTGTACAAGAGCTTATTTTTACTGTGGTGTTTGTTACTGTTCTAAATCAATAAGTTCTCTGAAGTAAGTTCCTTAACCTGCAAGTAATGCACGGTGCTCATGTGTGACACTGCTCCTGTGGCACTGCTTTTGTGTCTTCACACAGGGAATACTAACCCTAGGGACTGCTCCGAAGTTGAAGAAAAATCAGCTWTCTCATAAAAAATAATGTTTAAACTCATAAAAAACATCCTAGAAACCTTGTGATATTTTAACTTTCTCAGAAATTTTATTGGAATTACTGTTTTATCTGTATTTCAGCATCCTAGGTACTAGCACCTGGAGTTCATGCTCGTTTGATATATCCTTGACTCTTAAACATGAGAGAGATGTTGATTTTGTGTATGCTTTTAATTTTCAAATGTTTTGGGTTTTGTATATATAAAGTCAGCTTATTCGTAAACATTTCAAGTCGGTCAGTCAACAGTAGAAGTACAGTTCCAGTATGTAAAAGGATGTTAAAATCAAGGTGTAATGGTTAATGTAAAACGCTTCTTTTCTGAGAGAAAGGAAGGAGAAGAAATCGTAGAAGATTGATTGGGGTTTTTTTCTCTTGCTCCTGTAGACACTAAGCTTGGGTTGAGCTTTAGATGGCCAAACTTGAAATAGATTAGTTCTCATGGTAGTCTATATGAAAACTTAAGACAAAATTTTGTGAAATCTGGGTCTTGATTAGATGAAAAAAAATTCAATAATCATCTTGGCTAAATTGTTTGAACCTGTTTTAAAGCTTCTGTTTTAGTATTCACGTGAGGGAAAAATCCCTCAAGCATGAAGAATAGTATTTTTTCCAGTTTCACTGTGCCACAAAACAAGAGGAAACCTGTGTATTTCATGCTTGATATAGCACAAGAGAGTCACCAGATTTTTTTTTTACTGACTGCTTTTCATCCCCTTCAACAGACACCGACCAAGAGAAATARACATAACGTCTGTCTTTAATAAACTCAGTAGAACTGTGTCTTGGCCTGACAAGTTTAGTCCATGATTTCTTGGAGGAGTGAAACCATTTTTCTCAATTCTTAATGGTCTAAAGTGTCCAGGAGTTCATCTCTGGAGTGTCCATGTAGATGTGCGTTAAGACAAATATGTTCTTATACCCAAATGTCAGAGTGCATTTTTCCCTCCCTGTGTCCCCAAATGCCACATTTACACCCTTCTTCCCGCCCCCCCGGCTGCTGGCTGGGCAAGAGGTCTGTGTGTGCTGCTTCGTAAGACTGGTGCTTTTTTCAGGCAAGATGTTAACCTCTAGGACTCTGTGGTTCACACCGACTGACTGATACGTTGCCAAACGTATAACTAAATGCCTTTAATCTCTGTGCTTCTGAAGTTGCTTAACAAGCTTGATCGTTAGTACAGGGAGGAATGGTCACAAAAGTCCCTTTCCTTAGGAAGAAAGTTTACACTGGCAACAGTTTTGCCTGTTCTATGATCTAATACTTTTCTGTCAATCAGAAGTGTAACCATTTGCTATTGTTTTATRAAGTATGGTAGCTCACTCGGGCACAGATGTTATTTACCGCCTTGATTTTTAGTTTCATGGATTGCTGTGCTATTCAAATTCTCTTTTTCTGCTCTTTTTGACCCTGCTTGCAGCTGAACTTCTGAATGTGAAGGCTTGTTTCAGTTCGGACTAATACTGATTGCTACTACTTTTGTGTGGTGTACTTGCTTCCAAACCGAATAATGTAAAGAAGGTTGTTTCTTAGGCTTAGCTTCTATCTCTYGATACAACTGTTTTTTGAGAGCATGATGTAAAACAGCTGTTCTTAGCTCCTGAGCTGTCTTGGCCAATATCTTCCACTTYTTACCTTGGAATAACTTTAGAGGATGGGGCTCCCAAAGACTGCCAGTAGCTAGAGTTCTAGAAAATGCAAAAATAATATGGATTTCATATTTTACTTTTTAAAAGCAAAATAAGGTCATTACTAATAGTTCTCCGTCCTATATTTAAGAACACGGTTGCTGTTTGTGCAAATGATTTCTGGAGAAAAAGTCATCAGAGTTGAAAATGTGTAACAAAATGTGTGGTATTAAAAAAACCTGCTGAATACTTGATATTTTCTCTGTGTGTGAAGGAAGATGAGATTTTAAAAAGCTTAATGCTGTGAAGTTCATGATCTATCCTCGTGGTTTCCAGACTCCTTTACTCATACATTTTGTCWCTCATCAAAATTTCTCATTTTTCTCTAATGTGCTGTAATTCCTAAGGGAATAGGGGATATGGCACTGGCTGTGGCCCTGGGTCTCATTCCTGCTCATGCATAAAAATTTCCATTTCTCTTTGTGAGGGCAAAGTTTATCAGATGTTTTCTGTATTCATTTAGGAAAATTTCTGATGCTTAGTACACCAGATTGTTTTCTCCAATATAATCAAATTTCATTGACTCTTCTCTCCTCAGATGTTCCTGAGGAGAATCTGTGGGGTTTTTTTCAATAGCTGTGTCAATTTGTGTATCTCAAGACCTTGTATCCCTCAAGCTTGCTTGACTTTCATAGTCATGCCAACATATTTCTCAAGGTAGTTGAGGAAYGATTTTATTTTTTTCACTTCAGAGTTACTTTTATTCTTCCGAGGGAAGAAGTGGAAGAAACAAAGCTGAGGAAATTTGWCAATATTAAACAAAACCTTGACTATAAAACAGCTGCAGCATRTTCATGTGTTTGGGGAACTCTTGGCTTTATGAATTAGCTTCTTTACCAAACTGTTGAAGCTGATTTATTACCTATGAGAAGTACTGACCGAGACTGTAAAAATCTGAGGTCTTGTATCTGTAATGGTGTAAAATAAGTGGTTATGAATAAGCTTATGAATTTCCTCCCCCCCCCAGGCATTCAAAGATAACAGTATGTCTGATTTCTCTGGGTAGCTCTGTTGGTTAGGTAGTCCAGGGACTAAAATCCTTAATTTGTTGCCTGTATTATGTATATAATATCTAGTTTGTAGAAATGGGCTTATCAATTTAGCAGAAATGGATCAAGATCATCAATTTCATTCCCTCCCATCTGTTAACCCTACTTCTTTGTTAACCATGCTATGTCTAGGAAATACAAATGTAAGAAGCTAGAAAGCTGGTAGAARTCTTAGTCTGAATCAAATCAAGGTAACCTAATTCTATCGCTGCACAGGAAATTGAAGCTTAAATCCTGGTATTCCCAATTGATCAGTGCAAATACGTTCATCCAGGAGCCCCGACTGTGGCAGCGTGTTGCGGTGAAGATGGGTCAATTCCTCCCTCAAGTCAGTGTTTCTCTGGACATACGGTGGGACATAGGGCTCTCGCAGGACTCTGCGCCTGGGTGCTAGCTGGTGATCGGTGATGAGCTCTGGATGCRCAAGGGGGAAGTGCAAACCACACCTCTGGCTTTTTCTTTCCACACACCATCACGGGAGAGTCTTTAACTTGAATTCCTCAGTTGCAACTGGCTATTTAAGAGAGAAGATTGCACAAAGGTAGCTGAGACCGTCTCTGACCTGATGTTGCAGACTGGCTCTGCCACCCCGCAAGCAAGCAGCAAGCTCCGGGGGTCCTCTGCCCACTGGGTCAAAAATGATTTTGCCTGTTTTGAATGGACTTCTTCCTAGTTGTAAATCCCTTGAGTTTTGTGTTGTGTTTTCAGCCTCTCTACTCCCTGTGCTGCTTTACAAACCTGAATTGTGTCTCACCACCACCTTTTCCTTTCCAATCCGGAGAGTCCCAGCCTTCCCAGTCCTAATGCAGCTGCATGAGTGTATGTTTTCAGCCATATAGTTTTTAAATTATAGCTTGCTGTGTAATTTACAGGACTTCGGCAACATTTACAGCCAGTGTTTGCTGGGAGATAAGCAGCAGTCACACTAAACCTTTTCACCTAGGAGAATGAATGTCCTTGTAGAGCTATACTTCAGAGATTTGTAAAGAATTAAAAAATGCTTTTAATGAAAATTCTCAAGAGATTTTGGATGATGAAAACGTGATGTAAGAGTGAGCCTAAGCCACTCTATGTGTGTTAAGTTGTTCTCAAAAAATCTTCTGTGGCACTAGAGTTCTTAAAACAAAACAAAACCAAAACCAAACCTCAAATTCACAGAATTGGTTGGGTTTGACATTAAACCATTGGGCATCTATCATTTTCCCCACCCTAACTTTGCCACAGAAGCATTACGTCCCTCAGATACCAGCTGTTGCATTATTATGTGCACAGGAAAAGCTAGGAAGCTTTTACGGCCATTTTCCCACAGTGTGCTGAAGGTAGGCAACCTGTGCAAGTGTGTGTCTGATTCACAGCGAGTTGCACAATTGGGCTTTAAATAATTGGTTTTGTTTCAGTCTGAAACATGACTTTCTCTTGGACAGTTTTACATCAGTTCTTACCACTAGCTTTTTTTTTGAGAATTGCATTTTTTTATGCTCTTGTAAAAACAACTTACATTTTTAAAAATTTCTTATTTTGTTAAACGTTATTATATCCCAATAACCAGGTGGCCAATGGCTGTAACTGGCTAGGCTGCCTGAACAGAGTTGGCAGGTCACTGGGACAGGGATCTCAGCTGTTTTGAGTGAAGTTTGTGCATCATCCAAGTATCTTCTCAACTTCCTAGCAGAGTTCTGGGGCTGTGACTGTGATTTTAGGAGGTTACCATTTTAGTGCATTAGTTTTTACGATAATGTTGGATCTGAGCAGATTAACAAGCATACTTCTAACCTTTTATATCCACTTCTTGCTTTTTTGTACTCTTCTATCTTAAACTATCTTATATTTGTCTCTCTTTACTTCCACTCTTGTCTTGCGGTGTGCTTATTTCCCCTTCACGGTCTTTTTCTTTGTCAGTGACTTCTTCCATTTTCCTGCCTTCCAAGTTATTTTAATCAGACTTTTCATTCTCTGTTTCTTTATAATCTAGCAATTTATACTTCACATTCTAAAACTTTCCCAAAATATGTGTTTGCTAAACCTCTTACTGTCGCCTGTGCTCCTTTCACTGCTCATCAGGCTTGAACACGCTTGCATCCTCTCATGTATGTCGATACTGCTTTTGATTTTCTAGCTCCAAATACTCTGTTTTGCTCTGGTTCCCTGCTGTTCTGCTCCACTTCTCTCTAATCTCACAGAGGAGCGATGTTAAATTGCCTTTCCATGCAAGCTTCTTTATCCGATTTCTTCCCAAGAGAAGTGGGGAAAAGCAGAAACTGAGTCCAGCCTCTCCAGGAACCTCTGCCACTGTGGAAAATGAGCTCAGCTTCATGACTTGTTATGAAGGTGTTGCTGGTTCCCCAAATGGAGAACCTTGCCCTGTATCTCACTTGGTCTGTCAGGTGAAGCTTTTTCCAAACATGCTTGACATAAGAAAATGTGATCTACTTTTCCATAAAGATATCATTTACATAATGAAGTTAGATTAAGATGGGATAGACATCACAGATCTAGATAAATTTTATGTACTCATCGCTGAGTAATCGAGTTATAAAGTTGTTTGTCTCCCTTTTCCTCTCATTTTCCTTGTGGCGTTCCATCATAAATTTTCATTCATGAAAATCAACCCTTCAGATTGTTGCAGACAGTGATACTGGGGGACAGGCTAGGGTGCACTCAGCAGAAATTGTATAACTAACATTAATTTTCCTCTTCTGGAAAACCTATTAAAGGGAAGTTGAGATGCATTTAAAACTTACCATTGATGTTTGATTTTTTTGTTGGTTTTGTTGTTTGTGGGGTTTTTTTGTTGGGTGGTGTTTTTTTTTTTTTGGTTGGGTGGGGGTTATTTGACTAAAGAAGCTGTAGGCATGTTGATTTTAGAAGTAGGTTTTAGGGTCCTGCTGCTGGGCAGAGCTTCGCGGTGGGTCTGCACAGACTCCGATGAATGTTGGAAGGCTTTGAAACAGGAAAAAAAAAAGGCAGGTTTTACTATACTGTAAACTACAATAATTGACTGTGTACAGACAGAAGTCAAATAATATGAGAAAGTGTAAAAGAAATTCAGAGGTTCACATACAAATCCTTCCTTGACCGTTGTGTTCTGGCAAGTGGATTCATTCTCCCAGCCTTGATTTCAATTTGCTTGCTGACTTCAATTGCAAGCCCTTACTTTGAGACATGGTGTTCACTCGTTTTAGTCTTCTAGTTTTTAATAAGGACGTGAGAAGGGTTATATTGGTCCATCTATGGTTGACTGCAGTGGGATGCTGAGCCGAGTGAGCATGCAGTAATATATTTTCCTAGAGTACTCTTTCAGCCTCCTCTGACGGGTAGCTCAGAGACTGCTTGAGTGCAGGTGGTCTCTCTGGCTTTAGTATTTGTCATTTTTCTGCTGTGAATTTATCCAGTCACTTTTTGAGCCCCTTCAAACTGTACTATGGTGTAACTATATACCCAGTGGTTTCTTTTGAACTTGCTCCTTGTTAGTTTCATTGAATTTTGCCTAATTGTTGCTTTGGAAAAGACAGGGAGGAGCAGTCCCTATCAGGTCTCCTCTGTGCAGGTCTCCCCTATAAGACCTCCACCTTTGCAGGTGGAAGATTTGTAGTGCTGTATGCTGAAAACAGTCCGTGAGCTTCATCACGTCCCTGTTTTACCTCCTCCCCAGGTCACCTGTGAACGGTGAAGAATACAGTCTCTAGATCTCATGCCTTTGGGATTTCACCAGTTCCTTCTTTGGCCTTGAGAAATGGTTGCATGCTCCGTACTTCTGTCTGCAGTCCATCTTTTTAAATACTTTGATATACGTGTGAGGACCTTCTATATCCCACGACCACCTCTTCAAATTCAGTTAATAAATGAAGATATTGTAGTATCAAGAAACACAGTTCTTGCTTTATACCAGTTTTTACTGATCAGCTGAGAAAAGAATAAATAGTAGTAGACATCTCTAATTGTATTCCTTTTGGGGCTTTGGTTTATTTTTCTTCTGATAGATCTTTGTTTGGTCAGCTCTTAAGCTTTTGAAAGGCGCTTTGTTTTCGGTGCGTGTTTAACATGACTTGATCAGGAAACACAGCCATTTTAAAAGGACTGAAAATTGAGAAGACCTAATACATTGAGACAGAAGGCAAGGAGAATGAAATCTATTTCTTCTCCTCTTTGACTCAGTTTTATACTTCAGTGGTAAATTGCAATAACAATATAAAAGTAGGGCAGCAGCACTAGAAAGCAGGAAGACTAATTGGTGAAAATTATTATTATTTTTGTAAATAACTCTGTCAAAGTACAGTTCCAAATGGGAAGGGCATCTGGTGTCACAGCAGCGATGCAAATGGCACGAATCTAACAGGAAATTACAAGACTTCTCCGAGGGACTTGATCCCTTCTCTGCCAAATGCAGGCTGCTGAATATATTTGCATTGCAGTATTTCTTTCTTGTTAAAATAATTGTGTGTTTAGCAAATTTCTCGGTGAAATGGCAGCCTTATAGGCAGCTTTGCAATTACAGATCAACAGTGTCCGTATTCAGAAAGAATATGTATTTTTGTTGTGTTTACTGGAGCAACAATACTGTAATGTGTCTTTTTGTCCAAAGCAATCTGAGAAGTGCTTAATCACGTAATTGGTGTATTCAAAGGATAACTGTAGTGCTGAGTAAAGAATTTATTAAATGAATATAATTTTAAACTATCAAAAGGGTTTTAGTGAATATTTGAATCTTAAAATGCTAGGAAGAAGAAATGTCTTTCTCTGATTAAATTTCTACTTCTTCTTTGAAATTTTGAAGGTATAACTCTTTGGTTTTTACATGGCAAATACATGGTATTCTTTGGAAATATAAATACAGCCTTTCCTATTCTGAAATGGGCTCACTGACTTTGGCACTTTAAATGCATGTTTTGTATCCTGTGTGCACCTGGAGAGAAATGTTTGTGTTTCCAAGTAAAATGATACATTTTAAAAGGGCAACGGATAACATCATCTTCTTCCTTTAAAAGAAATAACAACAACAAACCCCCCAATCTGTAGGCTTTTTTTTTTTCCTCTCTGATTTGTATTTGGGAAAGGGGAGAAAAAGCACACTGATATCTTCAATATTTCAGTATATCTGGTCACAGAATATCAGATGCGTTGAAGCAGAAAAAGAGGTCATCTGTGTTTCTAGCCAGTTTCTGCCACTCTTCTCTCAATTAAATATGTTAACAGGACAAAAAACTTTGTGTCACTGACACACACTTTAAAAATCTTCATCTGGAGGCCTGTTCTTATTTCATTAATTTTCCCCTAAATAGCAGTGCCTAATTATGAGCTACATGAAAGCTTATATGAAAGGGGAAAAATCTGATGCAGATAAAATAAAATTTTCTTTTCACTTCATAGGCATTCTGGGTGCTACTTTTGAACTGGAATAACAGTAATGACGATCAAAAAAATTGCTCTGACTTCAGGGGTCTTTTCTAACCATGGGAGCTGGACAAATTGSAGTTGAAAGGACCTCTCCAATTAACATGTTGTCTTCTGCTCATGTGTCACACAATACACTGAATAGCCAATTAGTTACAGATGTTTCAGCTTGTGTGGTTTTAGGTCAGATCATAGATGTGGCTCATGCCTCTTGATAGTTTTTTCTCCTCTAATAGCCTAATGAGAAAATAAGCACTCGAGCAAGAGTGGGGGTAAGTTAGTGAGACGGCCTGGATCTAAATGTCACGCTGGCAATGTTGGGCTAAACCGGGTCTGTTGTGTACGGGAGGGTTTTTGCCGTATGGTGACTTCTTTGCAATGACCTTGTTTCTCTTCTGGACAAAGGTTTGAAAAGCCCGGGTAGCACTGAGGGAATTAGGATAGGTAAGAATCTGCATATTAAAGTGTTTTTTGGAAAATACTGCAAAGGGTAATTGCTCATTATTTCTCTTCATTGAAAACTTTATATTTTTGAGGTTTTTTTATTCTAATAACTTAACTTTCGGGTGAAAGAGTTGCCGAACGGATGTAGCGGTCGTACTGCCCTGCCTATTTGCAGCCTCAAAACTAGCTGAACCTTGATAATGTTGTCTACAGGTTTAGAGAAGAATCCCAATTTCTTTTTGAGGTATGGAGTTTACTTTCAGCCATTTCAGCATGGGATGGTATATGAAATTTAAAAGAATGTGAATGAAGGTGATAAGAAAGTAGGCTGAATATTCAAAAAGCTTTCTCTGTCTTACTGGCATTCTTTGAGAAACTCTCCTCCTCCCAAACTGTCTGGGAGCCCAAAATAAAGGCTATTAATCTTTACATATTTATTGTATGCTCTGCCTCACCCAAAGACTTTGTCTCGGGAGACATACTTGACTTTTTTTTTCTTCCTGCAGTATGGTTGTTTGCAAGGCCAGCAGTTCATTTCACTGGATGCTGACGATAGTTTTCACTTGGCCTATAAACTATATTTTGCACCCACAGAGCTGAAATCTGTGCACCTTCTGCACCTAGGTACCGTTTCCAGCTTTCAGCAGCGAAGACGTTGGTTTAAAAAAATGCAGCCATGAAGTAGGATTTTTGATTTTTCCAACTTTAGTGCGTAATATTCTCCTCTACCCTTCAAACTTTGAGGAAGGTCTCCAGTTGGTGACAGATGGCTGATTAGGTAGAAAATGTGTGCATGAGCCATATTAGTAGAAATGTCTGTGGCTGAACCACATTAGTACTAACCTCGCTGCTTGTGATCCTGGGAGAGGTTGATAATGCTTGTTATGAAATGTTGAAGTGACAAATTAGCCATTAGAATTTTATAGCCGATGTTTTTATTAAATGCTTGTTGCAGGGCGTTTTGGCCTCAGAAATCGATGTGCTAAATGTATAAYGTTACTACTGTCTTCGGCCACCTGAGAAGCTTATTCTTGGGTGGGGGATAGGGAAAAAAAAATTAGTGATCATGTAATTAGATGGAATGTCTTAAAAGTGATGCTCAGGATATCAATATATACTTCCAATTTTGCTCAATTTGAGGGACAGCTACAGCCTGTCCCCTGAAGAGGCGGCTGGGTTTGTTTAGGAGAGGTGGGGAACTCACATCGTTCCCTGCAAGATCAAGTTAAAGGACTGTTAGGGCATGGGATGAGGGATGTTGAGCCACTGGTTCTGTGGTTGGCAGAARAAACAAGTGTCAGAGCTGCTTTTCCCCTCCGTTTTATCCTGTGGGCAAGGTTAGGGGTTGACAGTAGATGGCTATACTATGCTTTGCTGACCACTGAAAGCAAAACTGTGTGGATATTTAAAGCTGCCGTGCTGAATAGCGGTCACAAATATGTGGTTTCCAAAACATTAATTACTMTGGAGATCTGGTGGTGATCTTGGGACTTTTTTAGTTCCTTTCTTTCAGCATCTGAGGAGCTCTTAATCTGACCGTTGTGGGTACTGGAAGAAGCTTGAAGTTCCCAGTTGCTAAAWAATGTTTCTTCTTTTCTTCCTGTAATGGAAAGGCAGCGTAAGGGCTCAGGGGTGATTCTGGATCTGTAAAATTGTATTGGAACAAATGAAGTGCCTCTCAAGTGCAAGATAAATAGGTGTATATTGATGTCATCTACTGTTAAGCTAATAAAATATGTCTGCTGCTCAAAACTCGTTTCATTTTCTTATATCTACACCTTCTAAATAGGCCTGGCTTCAATTTATTTTGTTGACTTAAAAAAGAATTGTTTATTTGGACATTAAAAATTGAATTGTCAATTCCATTATCCTCCTCGTGTACTTCAATTTCAAGCTTATCTGCATCGATGAAGAAGTGTACCAGGAAATTCTTTTTTTAATTGAAAAAGATCTATTATTACTTGCAAAACCTATGTAGAAAGTTGCACAGTTGCTAATAATCTGGGATTTCCCCAGTGCATATTTTTTTGCTTGCTTAGAGTATTTGCAATTAGAAGTCTCCATCTCGATGGGATAATTAAAAAATAATTTACCGCTTGGAAGGAATAGGTCTCTTTGGGCAATCTGCACTGCTATTGGTTAATTATTACTAATTTTTGGTTATGTGATACAGTTCTTCCTGACCTGACATCTGCATAATGTAGAAGCTAATGAGAACAGAAATTAAGCCTGATAGTTGACATGTCCTCTATTCGATTTGGGAGAGTAAGGTGGAAAGAGATTAAAAATAAAATTGTCAAAGTGGGACTTCAGTATTACTGTTAACTTATCCTATGCACAAAATTTTTATACAGGTAGCTATGTACGTAGAGAGAGAAAGACACACGTGATTCAGCAACCCTTCAATTGCTTTTTGTAATACTAGCTGAAATACTGACTACAAAATCTGAATATTACGGTGTACTCTGCATAAGCTTAATACCTAGTTGCTGTGGGACTTGCTGTAAAATCTAAGATTTTCCTCTTTCTTTGCAATAAATAAGCTTTTTAACTTTACTGTTGCTAAGGAAATATTTCCATTGGATGATAGGCAATGGTGTGTTTTTATATTATTCACTTAATATATCTGAGTAACATCTCTATTTACAAACTGCATCGGATTGTCAGACTCTCCTGTTTGCTATATTTGCTTCGAGAAGGCAACATCCTACTGCAGCTCACGTGGCTGTTGTACCATGCTAGTTCTTGCCTGGTGTTACACCTAGTGGGCTTTTTTACACCTCTCTTGGCTCCAAAATGTTTCTCTTTGTCAATATTTATCTTTGTCAAAGTTGAAACTATTCATGGAGCTTCTATTGAGCTGCGATGGGGGTGGAGATTATGGGATCTAACAATATTTCAAAATACTTTGTGTGGTTTAACATCGTAAGAACATGCACATGAATTTGGATAAAGGGAGAAGATAGCCTTTCAGTTGTTAATTGAAACTTTTGTTCAGAGCAAACAGGTGTTTTCCGTGGAGTGGTTGGTGTGAAACCTTTCCTCCTCCTTGCCAGCAAGAGGTTTGTGCCCATGCGTGCGCACACAGAATACAAATTTGCTATTTGCTCCCAGGTATATCAGTGCCGGTAGCTCTGGGAGGCACTCTGTGTTAATAGCGCTGYGAAGCCAGAACATGCTGATTTTTCTGTGATTTGGGGGCAGACTTGGGGAAAGAAGGAGATATTGTCGAAGTGTTTCTATCATATCCATCCCAGCAAACTCAAAGTGTCTGGGTGCCATGTCAGCATGAGCTACTGGGGAGGGAAATCMATTTTCTGGGGGAGCATAGATCAAGGTGAGCAGCAGAATTTGGGCCCCAAAAATCAATTGCGGTGAGGTGCGGTTCTGGTAGCCAAAGGGTGCGTCCTCACCCGTACAAAATCGCTTGCAAACAGTGCAGCGGTGCTTTGCTGAGGGAGCCGGCGGGATTGCCACGGCTCACCAGGTGGGTGCAAGGGGAGAAAAGAGGTTTGCAGAGACAAAAAAACTGTTACAGTTTTTCTAAAAGGAACTGCTCTGCCTTGAAACTGATAGCAAAACTCTGTCTAGTATTTAATTTCTGGGTTTTTTATTTAAATTTTTGTATCTGATAAGAGTCTTTAATGGCTCATGGGCACATGGAAACCAATGACRTAAACGGAGTGCACGTGCAAAATAAACTGTATGTGATTATTTTAAAGCAAATAAAAGTGAGGTGCATGACAAGACCATTACGGGAAATAGTAATCTGATGTTCAGCTTGGTTCTTGCAGCTCTTACACAGTGGTAAAAGGTTGTTTTATTTGACTGAGACCAGGTTATTCCGATTAGCTGTGAACATGGACAGATTTATTCAGAGACAAAAGGCCACCTAGCACATTTCGGAGGTAGTTTACCTGTGTAGCTGTGACCTTTATTGATCCAGAGGCATTATTCTGTTTTTTAAAAATGCTTCATTGTGCCTTTGTTGACTGCAGAGCAATAAAATCATGTTACACTTTGGATTTTTCTTAATGAGAAAATAGCCATATCCCAATTGAGAGAATTTGTGTGATAAATGGGCAAAGTCTGCTCCCATCTCAAAAACTAAACTTTTTTTTTTCCTATTCAGCAGCCACAGAGCTCACAAAATATGATGACAGATGCAAACAAGCAAGTTAAAAAGCCCATACAGTAAGATCGCAGCAGAACTTTTAAAAAAGGGGGAGTGCAGCATATGATTGGATATTAGGAAAAATTTTTTCACYGAAAGGGTAGTCAGGCAYTGGAACAGGCTGCCCAGGGAAGTGGTGGAGTCACCATCMCTGGAGGCGTTCAAAAAACGTGTGGATGAGGTGCTTCGGGACTTGGTTTAGTGGGCATGGGTACTGGGTTGATGGTTGGACTCGATGATCTTAAAGGTCTTTTCCAACCTTAATGATTCTATGATTCTATGATTCTATGAAACGAAGCCATCTGTCTGTACGTTACAAAGCATTCATTCCCTTGGAGGGTGTCGTTACGGATCTGGCTTTTCTGCTGCTGGATTTTCATACAAAATTGTCCCTAAGAAAAGTAGAATTGATTCAGAATAATGTAAAAATAACTTGTGCTACTGTAAATTCTCTGGAGTACAACCACAGAGTTACAAATTTCATTGCTAGTCTCCTTCTCTCCAGTGGCATTAGGTGAGAACAGTGTTATCTGCATTAGTGGTTCCACTGACCTGGTGGCCTGTCATTAAAAAATCCTCTTTAATGCTTTATCAATAAAAGGATTTAGTATGTTGGAACAATTCTTTYTGGGACATCGGGTAAATTCTCAGTCCCGCTTCTTTAAGTGATAAGTTGCTTTTGGGCTTGCTAGATATTAATTATTACTATTAAATAAAATGGAAAGAGCAACTGAATTGTATTTGTTACAAGGGGAAATTGAGCAAATKTCAGTATTTAGCCTAGAATTCTGGCATATAATTTTTTTACCTATTTTTAGATAAAATACCAGCATTTTGAATAATACACATARGTATATGTGAATCATTCAAATTAGCCATGCTTGGGTCCTTTCAGTCTCTTGTTCCACTTAGTCATAAATTACTTACTTAAAAAAATATAAGTATTAAGACTTTGTGTTATACTAAAACCTGAATCAGGTACTTTTCAGCTGGACCACRACTGAATTATAGTGCTGTCCTGAAGACAGGAAAGGTGGTGTTCAAGAATTTCGCACTGCTCTGTGTAAACTATTGTATTGCTTATGTAATTTCACCTATTTAAAAAAGAGGCTTCTAAAAGAAATAGAATGTAGAATCGAATCTTCTCATGTGGAAATAAGATTGCTTTTACCTTCTTATATTGGCTCTGAACTTTAAGGTTCTTGATGGAGGTGGTGTCAAGTACRGAAGCGGTACTGGGATGTGCCTTGGCACAAAAACTAATAATGCAGTTAGGGGAAACATTAGGAGGTGTGAAGTACGATGATCTTGAARTGCTTTTACTCAGAGAACTTGGGAGCATTCAGCATGTTATTAAAAAATAAAGAAGCTGGTTTATCTTTTGTATGTACCTATGCTCCCTGAATAATTCTGTCATTGATGTTACAGATGCACATCACTCTCCGTGTTCCGTCTGCACCTTGTCATGGTTTTCTATTCCTAAAGTTTAATGGGGTATCTATGAAATTCCTGCTCCYTGAAGTAATAATATTTACCTTCTTAAATTCCTGTCAAGCTGTTTAGTGAGGTCTGATTTGGCATCAGTTAGCTTAGCAGCTTTTTATCAGCTTACAGTCGTGCACCCTCTGGGCACGTGTTTGCTGCTTTAGCTACTGGGCTAAAGACACAGTAAACCCAGGGAGGTTATGCGGGATGGAGGAGAGAGAATAGAAGGCCTTTAAAATATCGATTAACTCATCCGTCTCAAATTCCAGTATCCGCCACTGCCTGACTTCAGGTGGCCAAACATCTTTTGCTTGATGGTAAGAAGGAAAAAAAATCTCTTTTCTCCCTGTACACTCAGAATCTGTTGGCYGCTATGAAATCGAGAGTTGGCTTCGATGTGTATTTTAAATACTTGCCCAYAAGTTTGGCTCTGAAACAATTTCCAAGCTTTGCTTCTTTCCAGTCACCTGTGAAAGGTCTTACCTTTGGTCTTGCCCTGACTAGGTTTGGTTATAACATCCTTGTTACCTTACGGTGGACGGACAGATGCTGGTGACCTGCAGCCTTCCTTTTCCTGAAGGATCGTGTTGTTTGGGTAGCATCCGCTTATATGCTCTCTCCCAGTCTTCCAGTAGCAGATGCTTATTTTAAAAACAAATATTAATACATTAGTATGCAATGTTCAGAGTGGCAATTTGAGAACACAGTTAATGTAATTTTCCTGTTCTGTAACACTTGTTTTCCTTGTATGCAAACTCTRGTGGAGCAACTGTGACAATCTTCTCAGTCAAAGTTTGAATATTAATTTTGCGCTGGCTATAGGAGCTGGTAASGACGTAGACTTTAATAAGGCTGGCACTCAAAAGCATTGAAGCGTAACTGGCACTGTCTCGAGAAAAGATGAAAACTCTTTCATGTCATCAAGGGGCAGCTGAAGTCGAGAAGAATCTTGCCAGCTTTTATTACATCCTTGACGGTCTCTTCTAGTTGGCTTTGTGGGGCTCGATCAATCTTCAAGGATACACAGGGTTTTGCATTCTCTACTYAAAGATTTTCTTACTAATATACCAGTTTGTCTTTTTTTAAGAGGCAGAAATCAAACACCCTTTGTGAATCTAGTGGAAAGCAGTCCCCTGACATCAGAGAATTTGGATAACGTAGATGCTACAGGGAAGGGAGGATAATTYTTGTAACTTCTGCTTGCTGACAGAAAACAAGATCTTCTATACCTAAGTTGTATCAGTGAGGATGTTTGGACACCGGACTCCATCCCATGCAAGGAAGGGACTCATCTGAGATGATAGTTACTGTGCTTTTGCACTGGCTAATCTCAATACTTTATTTCTATGTTGCAAAGCTCACGCTCCAGTTAAATTAGCAGATAAATTGATGCTTAACGGTAAGTTACATTCTTAACAGTAAGTTTTGTCCTTTGGTGTGAATTTTCCCAGCAGTTTATTTTTATCTTGAAGGTATACAGGTATTACTTTTCACAACAGTTCTTAACAAAACAAACCCCAAAACCCCCACCCCTATGAGTAAAGGGCTTCCCCACAGTGACTAAAAGTAAATGGTGAAAACCAAACCCCCAGTATACTACTCTCTAAAGGATCTTCTGCAGTCTTTGGCTGCGAGGCTTTCCGTGCTACATGCAATAGAGCTGTAATTTTCAGTGCATTAGTAGGCTCTTTTTTTTTTTTTTTTTTAAAGAAGGTTGGTTGGACAGATTTTCAGTCTAGCCAGTTAAGAAAACTGGGGCAAGTTCTGCTTGCTCTCTACCATCAGTAATTCCTTGTGGTGACTATAGCTGCTTATCTGGAGAAAAACGTGAGCAGAATTTGGTCTGTTAYGGATAACCACTAAAAACTAAAATGACTGAGTCTTAGCAAAACGTGTGTGCTCTGTGGACAAGTGCAGTGAAAACTGTTGGGTGCAGATTTGAGTGGGAAAGGGACGGTACTTGCATGATATCGTCAACGCATTTCCTACGGGGCATTTGGGATGAGTTGATTCTTATTCTGCTGAAGCTTTAGCAATGCTCTGATCAGTTACAGCTATGCTTGGGAGAAAACTGAAGACTTGAACTCTTGAGAAATCTGTGAAAGGAGTCTTGAGTCAAACATTGTCAGGCCAAAAGATTTTCTGCACTCTTTGCAGTGTGTCTTGATTTCCTGCTCCCCACCCAAAATACGAAAGTTGCGGTCATTTCTTAGTTACATGAAGTATTGGACTAAATTCAGAGGAGGACAGGTGACTGACAGTAGAGCAGAGCTAATCTGTACTGTAACACATGGCTTGTTCTGTACAAAAACAAGCAGGTAAGTGATCCGATAGAGTAAGTTAGGAGAAGRGGAATTGAGGGACTTGGATCACAACCAGCAGCTCTGCTTCTAACTTGTGTCACTTGGGACAAATCACGTCAACTCAGAGTGAAAGACTGTTTTCATTAAATCAAAGGTAAACTTCTCTTGGTTTTGGTGGAACTTGGTTTCATTCTGTGCAGCTTCTTGTGTTTTTTCAGATATGATACACAGGTGAAAAAATGATACAATATTGAACATCATCAAGGTTGTTATAATGCTAGCAGCAGAGAAACAAGCAAATAAAAACTTGTTGTGGCTGCATGCATTAAGGCTTTCTTTACACTGATGCTTTCCTTGGTTATTGAACAATTTTGCATTTTCTCATTTCTACTTCTTAAAATCTGTTGTTTTAATGACATTTCATTCACTTGTTGCATTTTAAAACATTTGCTTTCCGACAAATTGGCCTGTGGTGTTTACACGCACAAGGTTATTTTATTTGTGTGATGCTGTCTTTTACTCACTGAAACAATACCCAAACATTTTTTAGGAAATGCTTGTAGTAAATTACTTAGCGCTGTAAGTACATATTTAGTCTTACCAACTATCAGAAAAAAATCCACTTTAATACATTCTAATCTCTGTACAAGTATTCACAGAATACAACATGATAAACAATAGGCATGGGTTCCCTAAATAAAGGCATATCCTATAAATGATTATTGAAGATGGTTGAAAAATTGCTGGCGGTGTAGAGTGGAGCTTTGTTTTAGGTTAATATTACAGCAGGTTATATGAACTTATAAATAAACCCCATCTTTTCCCTGCTCTCATCCTAGCCTGCACTGCAGTCCATGCAAGTCCAACTGGTCTTTCCTCTGCTGTTACACGTCTTTGGCATGTTACACATGCAAAAAGTACTTTTTATTTCTCTGAGTTGGGAGAACAGGTAGAGAGGAGAGGTTTGCAGGTACCAATCTCCAAGCTTTTAGAGTGAAAAGGAGGGTGTTAATTGTTACCAAGGAATGAAACCATCCTCTAATATCCCATAGTCTGATAACCTTCAGGTACTGCTAACTATGGCCTGATATGAATAAGTCACATAGAAGTGAACAATTATGTATAGGATTATTCAGTATTGCAATTTTAGTTTGCCCTAATCCTATATTTGATTTGCTATTTCGTGTTGTAGAGTTACGTGAGAATTACAGAAACTTAAAAAAATATAAGTAGACAGGTTTTACAAATGCCTATGTAATGTTTTGTATATGGTGCCTTTACTAATATGCACTTAATGTCAGTTGTGGAGTTCATTACATTCTCAACTACACCTGCGCTCTTGAAATGTTTCACTGAGCTTTTTTTTGTTCTTCATACTGTGTTTTGCTTTCCTTTTTCAGCCAGTTTATGCAAAACATCAGTTGTCGTACCCAGAATGAAACAGCCACATCATTGCTGGCATGCCAGAGAAGAATGCCGGCAGTTTGTATTTCAGCATAATAAAATGTTGGGAATCGGTCCATCAGTAATGAAAGATGCGGGCTGGGTTCTAGTTCTGTTAAAAGGCTGCTAAGGCAATCTTCTCCAACTTGTTGATTTTTAAACTTTGAAGAAAAACTGCTTTGCTAAGAATATTAGTCTGAACCTACTCAGTCTTTATTTTTATAACATAATAAAGTCAAAATCAACACTGCTAACACAGTTCTAACAAAAGGTAGAATATAGTGTTGTTATATATTTCATTCTAAGTACCTTGAATAGGTGAAATGTGTGTTTACTTCAGAGACTGAGTGTGTGAGAAGGAGGAAAAAGAGTGGCAGAGAAACTTCTTGGTAGGCAGAACCAAGTCTCATCCCCAGCCTCTTTTTYCAGTGCACTTTATATGGTTCATTAAGGCAGCTGCTTTCCTATAATCATGGCTATATAGAAAAACAGTAGAAGCTTCAAATGTTTCTGGGCAAAAGCAAAGCTGTGAAGTCTGTAGATTATTGACACCCATAGCTAGCAACTACTGTAAAACTACAACTTTCTCACTTTCCTTAATGATTTTGTTGGTTGTAGATGCTTGAGGAAAGAAGAAATATATTTTTTAACGTGCATCTGTGGTCGTTACGCACGTGACTTACAAGCCATGCTCTCTGTTAAAGAGCTTACTGGGGCTGACTGTTGCGAAGACACCTTTACCACAGATGGCACAACTTGCGTCTGAATTCGGAAGCGAGGTTTCTGTAGAGGTCTTTCAGGCAAACGAGTATTTTCTTTCAAMGTGCCTCTTGGGATTAGTATCTCCCGAAGAGGACCGTGCTGAAAACCTTCTGCGTGGTGGCTCTAACTCTCACCTTGGGAAAAGGGCTTAATAGATTCCCCCATCCCTAGGGGCGTTTCAACAGTTTCGCCTTTAACTACATCAACTGGATATAAAATACGTATGAATACRTCTTACTATGCTTTGTGACACATTGAAGGTATAAAAGTAAAGCCTACTCAGATAATGGTTTGCTATATCTTAGTTGTAGGGAAACTAAAAGAAAAGAAAATCCATGAATGAAATTAGAGTTTTTGTATTTTGTTCTATCTTAAAGGCTAACCTCTTTGAATTGACAACTTACTACCTCACTGAGAAGAGCTTAGTCTTTTTGAATCTGAGTCCCTAGTCTTGGAGAGGTGTTTTATGTAAATATTTTTCATTTCAAACTATGACTGGAACATTGTAATATGCCACCTAGAAAACAATGCTGGTGAAAATACTGGTTTTTATAAATATACCTGCCGATACAGCCGTATATTGGACTTTGTGTAGAGCAGTCTTGTGCATCTTCAGAGCCCTGTGATGTGCAGCCCTTGAGGATAAGAGATTAACCTCTTTCCCGGGTAGACAAAGAGTTCTTCTTTTTCATCTTTTTATGGGACCTTATCCAAAAGTCATCAAAGTCTATGGAAACCACCCTATTTACTTCAATGGGAATTGAATAAGGAACATGATTTCTGTGGTCCAGTGTTTAAAAAAAAAAAAACAACAAAAACTTTGCAGTAAAGTYGTAATTGCATCCAGATGAGTTTCTCTAAGCAGTTGTGAAGCAGCTGGTGAAAACGCCTTGATCTGACCAAATTCAGCATGCCACTTGTTTCTGTATGTGGGAAAATCTGAAAGCAATCTGGAAGCAATTAGTCTGGAACCAACAGCCCCCCTGAGCGGTCCTTTTAAAATGAGTTGCAAATAAAAAGGCTAGAAAATCCTTAATACAAGGTATATCATCTGCTGCGTGTTGCGGAAGGTGTTTTTATCAGTAACTTGGCTTCTAGGTTTTTTTAATGTGCTTTTTTGTGTGCATCAAGCTGTATGTGCAGCGTGTTGTACAATGATGGTTGTCGTTCTGTTTTATTCTGTTCTTCTGCACGTGATGCACGTACGCAGTCTTCTGGGGCAAAACCTCTTTTTACATTAATATATGGGACACTAGACTTGAATTTCTAAGCAAGACTCTAGTTTGGTGTTATGGGCATGGGAGCCTTTGCTTTGCTCTGGACAATTTTCTAGACCCTAGCTGGGCCCTTTTGTGTAGTGCTGCTGAGGAGCTAGGAAATCTGAAGGAAACACTCATGAATAAAACTAACAAAAAACAGTTAAACAGTGAAATGGAGATAAATGTATACGTAATGTTCAACAGCAGGTTATTCCTTGTGCTGCTCCTCTCTGCAATGGGGCACATGGTGATTCATCCCCGAGCACGGCAGTCTCGGGGCAGAGCATCATCCTGCCTCTGACAGTGTTCAGTAGCAGCTATTTAAAGGAAGACAATATGAAGAGACAAAAGCTGGTAATAGCTCACCAGAATTATGTTCCCATCTTCAAAAATGAGCCATAAATGCATCTCACCAATTTAAGTGGAATTATTTGTGCTGGTTCGAGTAAGGGAAATATGAAGGCAGTGGCCCTGTATCTTTTTTCCATGAGGTCAGTGCTGAACTGCTGAGCTATTACTGCTTGACCAGACACCCTGAAAAAATAGGCAAAAGAGAGAAGCAGCTAAAAAATTTAAAATGATATGATTTTTTTTTTGAGAGGCAGCGTACACAAGAATGGAGGCATTCTTAAGTATGCTTTTTAAAATAGCGATAGTACATAGCAGATGTATTTCATAACGTGAAATGGAAGAGGGAACAAAAGAGGAATTTGAGAAAAATGCACTGAAGGAGAACCAGCAAGATGTAATACACTCTCAAGCTTCTAAACTAGAGAAACAAAATTAACTTTTTTAATTCTGTTATGATTAGCTGAGCTGTAATGTAATATAGTAAATCTCTCAGCATTATGTAATAAAATTAGTCAAAAGATGACAAAAGTATAAACAATGCACTAATGAAAAAGCCTTGCAGGACTTGTATTTAAATTGGATTGTGCTTGTTTGATTTATGCTGGTGTGTAAGTAACACTCAGCTCAAGTGTTTGTGGAAGCATGGACGGTATCTTGCTCTGCGTTTGCTGTTCCTTTTTTTTTTTTTTTTTTAAGCTTTGGAAATACATTACTAAATATTATAACAGCATTGTCAATTATAGGGTACTGCGAATAGATAAGTCTGTCGTGCAGTCAAAGAATATAATTAGGAACAAGCAAAAAGCCATATTTTACTGTAAGATGGTAAATGATGGAATTGCTAGATTGTCTTGAGCTCATTTGGCTCAGCTTAGATGCACATAAAACCCATCAACAGAAAACTTTTCACTTGAGTAGTATCAATGCATTTTAAGAGGAAGCATTCCCCTGGTGTCATTTAGATTGCAGGCCAGAGCTCTGCATGTGTTGATATTTCAGAAAAGAAAATACATGCAAATATCCTTTTTTTTCAACATCATTTCTGATGGTACCTCTGATGTCACCGTGACATTAATGATGGTGGCAACTGCTTTGTTCATGCATAATGTGCATAAGCCTGCAAGCCGTGCAAATGCTGTTAGCCCCTTTTCAAGCAAACCCAAAACCAAGTTATATAGACTAATATCTAATTTATAGCTGTGAAAAACGAGAGGAAACAGAAGTGTCTTATCAAGTTCAATACTAGGTCCTTGCCTTGTGTCCGAACCTTATTTCTGCTCCCACTGTCTGCTGATAGAAAYACCACTTGATGCTTCATCAGTATGTTGTTTTCAGCTGTAGCATGCAAATATTGTCAATGTTTTAGTATCCCAAGACACTAGAGCTTAGGTCTTTCCTATTTTGATTCGACGTGATARATACGTTTGAAACCTCTGTTCTGAACAAAAGCGTGTGGATGCTGGAAGCTGCTCTGTAGCGCAAGTTATAAAGAAAGTAGCGTAATGCAGTGGAAAAGATTGAAGAAGAAATATATTAAAACTGGGTACTGCTTTATAAAGATGTAATCAATTTAAATGARGAAAACAAGAGGATTGAATATAACCAAACCTAATGCTAACTGCTCTGGGATGAAATGGGATGGACTGGGTGCTTAGATGTGTTCCTGCTTTACAGAGTCCGGTTTGCTTGCAAAACTATTATTGGATTTATTTATGCCTTGCTCTCCAGACAGGCCAGGAAACTCCATGCGGTCGCAGCAGAGCAGTTAGGACTGCGTCCTTGTCCCTAGTGACATGGTACGTCTGTAATCCTGTTGCAGAAGGCACATCTGTACTGTATTTTTAGGGCTGCATCTTAAATGGAGCAAGTATCAAACTCGCTGTTCGGCGCTATCTGCTCAGCGGGAGGTGGGGATCTCGTGCCCCAGCACGCCGGGTGGTGTGGCGTGGCGTGGCGTGGCGTGGCGTGCCGGTCGGCATGCCCCGGCACAGCCCGTCCTCACGTCACCCGCTGTCTGCAGGGCGGTTATCTGAACGGGAGCGGGTGGGAGGCAGCGCCTGTCTGAAGACGCTTTCTTGAATGGTGCAGGGATGAGGTAACTTTGTAGGATTTAATGGGATCCATGTGACTTGAGTTGCTGGTACCAATATACTGATTTATGTGCTGATGTACATGACAAGCGCCCAGCCTCCTTTGAACCCTCCACCCTGGCCTGCGTGAGGGAGATGCAACGAGGTAATGCTCATCCTTTCATGGTCTCAGTCCACCCACACGCACCATATGCATAATTTTTCCATAAAGGATGACTGTCGGGATGTATATGATCTGAAGACAGTTGCACGTACTCTTATTTTTCACATACAACTGTTTAGCTATATAATTTATCTAATCAAAGCTAATTGTTGAACACCCGAATGAGGCTATTTGTTGCGTTTTGAGAATGCATTGTGTGATGCTTTTGTAATGAAGGTCCTGATATCTGGTATCTTATTTTCCTATTGCTCAATTGCATTGGATATCTTGCGTTTGTTAATATAAATGCTCTTAGGGGAATTTTTATGAAGTATGACAATACTGTTTGCATACCAAGTTACAGATAAATGGTCGGCTTTTCAGAAGTGCCCATTGTTGGGTGAATCTCATTTAAGTCAGTGGTAAATCCTTCATTAGTATCAAAACTAGTACAGTTAAGGCAACACACAAGCAGTTTTGAAAATCATGCGCTAAGAAGATGTCTGTCTGCTTGCAGGACTGACAGGATAACAAGATCATTGCTTCGGTTACAATGCTAGAATTTGGCTATTTGCATAATATAGAGCAGTAACATTTTAATTTACAATTCATGAATAAGCCTTTCAGACATTGGTTTCAGACACACTGAAATTTGTGAATGCTTCTCAAGTAAATTGCTGGTTTTGAGCACATTTTGTTACTTATCTGGAAGCTGAAATTATACTCAGATGCCCAAGCCCGAAAACAGAATGTAATTTGGTATTTGTGCATAAATGGTTCCTGAACAAGGATGGTGGGGAAGCGCTGCAACAATTCTGTATTTAGTTGTGCATGTAATAGGTAAACTTGGTTATTCTGTGATTGCATTGTAAATGTATCGATTTCTTTAATTAGGTGGCTATAAAGAGAAAAGGCTGTGGTTAAAAAGAGTGAATCAAGATAAACCTTTTTTTTTTTTTTTTTTTTTTTTTTTTTTTTTTTTTTTTGTCAATATTTAGGTGTAGCGCTAGTACTGGAGAAGCCCTGCTTGCTTTAGAGCTGTAAGAAACTCTGGTAGGTTTAAAAAGGACTCCTGTATGTACACTACGTGACTAAAAGATATTGCTGGAGCTTTTCCTGTGGCTGCTGTGCTGGTCTTTTGGGTAAAATGTAAGATAACTCATGAGGTGGGGCCTGGGAAGTGTCTGGCGGTGGTGTTCATGGACTGCATGAACCTGTCTCCCAACAGCGGGATTGTGGTGTTCCCCGATGCCAGGAAAGTTGTGTGAAGATGAATGTAGGAGTAGTGGCAGATGTGCTGACTGAAGAGCTGCATAGGGAGATGAAGAGCTGAAATATAGATAGAAGGAAGATAAAGTCATGTATGACTTCTACGTGATGAACACGATAAAAATTTGCTGAGRAGCAGCTTGGATTAGAAAGAACTTTTTGCCTCTTCCATGTCTTACGATAATGAAATGGTCCRTTTTTATTCAACGTCTTTCAAATAGGGTTCTAATTAAGCAATAACTAATGAAATACGAGATTACGCATCAGCAAATCTCTGGTGGTGAGACGCGTGCCCAGGGCAAAGTCCAAAAAAGTTTTGTAAAATTTCTGTTTGAAACAAAGCAAAAATAGTTACCAGAGAAACAGGAGRCAGATTCTGTGAGTGCAAATGCACACTGAATTAATTTTCTTAGTGTTATGCTGAACTGAAAAAAATGTAAAACTAAATATACATCCCTTTTAATGTGGTTGCTATATCATCACCGCAAATTTAAAAAAAATGCATCTGTAACCAGATAAGAAGATGCTATCAGGCACTTTTAATTTTAATTAAGGTTTAACCTATTGAAGGAATAAATATTTAAAGAATTAATTAAAATGCTGCTCACTGAATAAGAGATTTCAGTATAGGAAATGAGTTAATTGCAGTATCCTACGGGATCTGTGCTTTGCAAGCTGTTTTGTGATGCTAAAAAAGCATCTTCATGGGAATGATAGGGACCTCTTGGGAGAACCAGAAGATGATGATGGCCGCCTTTTCGGTTTAGTTTGAATAAAAGTTGTTGCTGGTCTTGCAGCATCTGTGCGTGTCAAACAGTCTTATTTCAGTTTCTGTTTTTCTTCAGGGTGGGTGGCTGGCACAAATGCTCAAAATACTTGAGATAATTGGGCATAATTTGACTGCATCATGGTAATCCTGTATCCTGCAAGAAGGGTTTTTAAGGTGGTTAAAATACCTTTAAAGACTGAAGTCTTTCACACTGTCATTCTTGATAACCTTGTATGACCGCGAGTTTATTTTTTTTCCTTCTGCTGAACATACAAAGTTACTGCTGCAGTTCCTCAAGGATCAAATCATGCCTTATTCAATATTTTCATTAGCAGCCTTTACAGAAGAATTAGAAGCATGCTAAATAAATTTGCCAACTCCAAAGCCGAGAGACGTTGGCAAGGCCGGGGGAGGACTGGATTATTATGTGAGAAGAACCGCTTTCCTCTGCCGTTAATTGGTTTGAGGAGAATGTCATGTGCTTAAGGACGGATGATATTAAGTTATTCTATAAGCTCAGCCTCATCATTTGGGAGCAGCAAAGAATGAAGGTGTCCTGCTTGTATTTAGGAAGATGAGTTAAACTGCCACAGGTTGAGGAAAGGTAACTAGGATGATGGTGGAAGGATTGCCCAGCCTTTTTACAAGTAGCCTGGAAGGGCTTGGCTTCAACCTGGAAAAACAAATCTGAGAGGAGATAGGGTCGCTCTCCATACATGTTATTTAAGTTAAAGGATGGTTATGTAACTTTATTTAAACACAGTTATTTAAGCTAAAGGATGGTTTTAGGAGGAGGCATCGGGTATAAATATGGAATTTATTTAGGCTGGCAGTCAGGTTATTTCTCACCCCCTGTTTGGTGCTTCCCCATGAGCATGGTGCCTTGAGCATYAGCTGGTCTTGGCAAACCCCAAGGTCAAGCGCTGGAAGTAACTCTCTTCAGAGCACRCTGATTGAGGAGTTTGCTTTAAACGATTTCTTTGAAAAGAAAGAACAAAACTTCTAGAGGAGAAGTGTGTAAAAAGCGAACGTAACGCATAGGCAGGCCTGTCTTCCTTAAGGATTTACTGCTGCTCTTGGTGGTTGTGTGGATGCGCCAGACTTCTTCCGACACCTTTGAGTAGGTGCCAGTCTGTCAGATTAGCTCAACTAAAATAAACCTTTCTCCCACTCTCTGCCTGCTATTGGCCCTTTGAGAGGGAATTACCTTTTAAAATGTACTGRGGTGTTTGCTGGGCTCTTATTCTGTGGTTTTAAACTAGTTTTTAAATGAGCAGAGAGGAGGTGAAAAACATTGGCCACTTTTAATACTGTCATTTAATGATCTCATCCTTTGAGCCAGTGTTTGTGGAGAGATGGCTTATCTTGAGCCGTTCTCTCCTTTCCTTGCCTGTTTTCCACAAGAGTGTCTCCTGTTGTGTTAAGCCAATAACCCTTTTTATATAGGTCAGCGTATAGTATTAATGAGCTTTTATACCTGGGTTATAAATGTCACACACGTTTCTTAGAGTAGGAGTGGGGAATAGAAAATATTGCCTGGATTTGTTCTTTTCTTTCCAACAGTAGATGTGTGAAACAGTTGACCTTCTGATAGAAAAAAAAAAAAAAATCACTTTGATTAATCAGAGCCTTTTAGCTTTTGTCATTTAAAATGCAATCCCAAAGACCAAACGTTGTTGCGCTTGCCTTCAAAAGCACCTGCTTTAGGAAAACTTAAAGGATGTTGCTGTGAGATAAGTGTACCTGTAATGAAAGAATTTTACAGGACAACTTGCAAGTAAAAGTTGAGAGCTTTTATTGGTCTTGTGAACCTGCAGTATGTTCAGAAGTGCTTGGCTGTGATGAACCTCTGCTTGCCAGCAGAGCAACCTGAGTTTTATCACCRCCTCAAAAGGCAGCAGAATTAGTGCTGATAGAGATGTAAATGTGGCAGGCCTGGCTTATACCAAGAGTGGCCAGTATGTTCGACTCGGTGTAACGTGTCTAAGTCTCTGTATGGATGGCAGGCTCAAGAAAACACACTGCATAGCCCAGAAAGCAAAGCAGCGGGAAAGGTACACAAGTGGTTCATTGAGAGGAGGTGGTAGCGGCTCTCCAAGGCTCTTGCTTCTGCCTTCTTGAGTGTCTGGATTGCAGTAACATCATACTTTGGAGTTTCTACTATTTAATTTCCTCCAGCAGCAACCACTCCAGCACAGCATTACTCCTGGTAAGATGAGGTAGCCCTAGTGCTGTCACTTCCATTTCTTTTTCAGCCACAGTTGTCTTAGTAAAGAAAGGGTTGAACATCTGCAATTTTGCTTTATCAAATGGTCCTATAATGCTGCAAACAAAGAAAAGGAGAAGCTGAACACATTTGAAAGTAATTTAATAAATTAGTATTAGTATTGTAATTTGCTCAGTCTTTACTTTTGGATTTTGGCTACTTAGCAGAAATTGCTTGGAAGAGCTATTAATTTTACCATAAGAATGATGATGCCGTATACAGAAAAATATCTGACCATATGTTTGTATCTTTATTTTAAAGGACAATGACTGATGAAATTTAATTTAAAGGGAAAAATAAATCATTATTATACATTTTACTTTCGAAGAAAATGGAGAACAGATGGATTTAGAGCCCTAACTTTCTCATTTGCACTACGGCTGTGCATAATACATGCTTTTGAGAGTTCAGGGTARGTGTCATCTGAAGAGCATTCTTGAATGGAAAAGTAAATATCACAAACTTTGCAGTGTTAAACGGATGGTCTGATACGTACTTGCATGGATTTCCCTATTTTATAGCTGTTTTCATATCCGGTTAGTACATTTTATGTTCCTCTGGCATATTGTGCCAATTCCTTCTATTGCTGCTACAGTTGAGCTAAGAACTACTGTGAAATTGTAAGGTCTCTTTCAAGCGGATTACTTTTTAAAATAATTACTGAAGAAACAATATTACCAAAAGGCCTTAAAAAGCTTATTTTTAAATATTTTTCTGGACACAGAAAGTAAATGCTTCCAGGGTATCAAGTTGGAACATGGAATTTGGTCACTACGGTGGGCAGGAGTGTTTTTTTCTTTTTTTTCTTTTAATTTCCTGCTAGTTTTATTCTCATATGAAACACCTGCAATTATCATTGTTGCCTTCCACCATAGAGGRCATGCTTTTTTTCTAGACAGGTACAATGATTACTCCTGCAAAACTGTCAATTTGACAACAACCCCCCCCCAGCRCTTTGCAGTGTTCAGGGTACCTGCATCATCAGCATATAATCATGTATCACAGGTCTTAAGTAGCGAGCAATGCTTTTACCATTAGAGAAATAGTCAAATCTGGGTTAGCCCCCAGGAGAATAAGAGATTAAAGGTCTCGGGCGACTTCCTAGTGCCGGCGTATCAATCGGCCACCTTCCTGTTGTGCTTCAGCGGTTCAGGGAAATGCTGGCAGTTTTTCATGGGCTCTCCCGGTCCTGTGCTGAGGTCGCTCATCTGTGGGCTCACAGTGCTGCTGTTCTCTTTCAAAAGAGAGAGATGCTTCGGGTTGGCATGCAGGGTCTTGGGACTGATGATGGGGCTGCTCTTTAGATGTCTGTCCTGCACCTGAACGGGTGACGTGCCATAAACTTATACCGTTTACTCAGATTAGGTCATTGGGATGCATAATGTCCTAAAATAACCTTGGTGCTCCTCTTAATTTTTCTGTTAATAGACCCAAAAGAAAAAGAAATAAAAATCAAGTCTTGTAGGAGTTGGGTTTTGTATCTTGGCAATATCTGAAAATCGTTGGAGGAGCTGAGGACCACTCCTTGCCTTCCTATTCTCACTGCCATTGAGCCTGTCCTTTTAATATAGCACTAACCTGCTCAGCCAAATGGTAAATGTCATGGAGATATCTTCATGTTTGTTTGGGTTTTTTGTGTGAGGTGAAGCAAACTTCAGTAATCCCTCATCTGATCATGGAGAGTAAATTTGATGTTGCTTTTGGGCATACTTATTCCATATCCTCTTTCTTACTTGCTTTCAGGAGATAAGTGACACTAATTTGCACTTGCATAGTTCTTCTATCTTGATTACTGAGCAGGCTGGGTGATGTGAAGATTAGTGATGATGTTTTGAAGGACCAGACGCTTGCTAGTGTCTTTAAAATTCTCTACTTTTTCATCCTTGTCTGATGAAGCCCCAGGGTGAGACGTCAGTGGCAGCTTTCTACAAAYGCAAAAGCAGTAGAAAACATGATCCCTGGCTTGTTCGTCAGATGAAAGTTCATTCTAATTTTTATTTTTTGCAAAGGAAGCAGTAAGTGTGGCTGTCCTTTGACCAGACCTAGCACAGGTAACAGCACCTGCTGGAGCTTCTTCTGGGCAGAGGAAAAAATCTTTTCCCCCTCCATAGTGGCATTTTAGCAGGTTGTGAGACATGTGAACAAAAGCCTTGGCAGGTCTCCAACACCCTACATGATTATTTTCCCTATCTTCAGGAATGCCGCTTCATTCSAGGGAGGGCTCGAGCATGTACTAGATAGGTTCATCAGTTGAAGGTGATGGACCCAAACGTACCCAGATCTGAGCTGCTTCTGCTTTAAGGCATTTTCCTATTTATTGTCTTTAAGCACCAGTTTATGGCAGCGCTGTAGAGATTTGTATGAATGACTCTGAGAGACTACACATTTTATTCACAGATTGACTTGCAAACCTTAGAAAGAGGTTGGCGATGTGGCGATTTGACCTAATATCTTGCTAGAACCAGTGAGCAAAACAGAATAAGGAATATTTTTAAGAGCTAGATTTATTTTCCTTCTCCTGAAAGTATTTTGCCACTGAAATCTCTGAGTCAGCCAATCGCTGCAGAAGTTTTGCATAATCCAAACGAGGCTTTTGTTAATACTTCACTAGTATCCTTTCAACCCACTGAATGTGTTTTAAATGATTTGGAGGGATTATACTAAAGGATAAAGTTAGTCTTTATTAGCAGGAGGAGAACAACAGTAGGTGATATTTTTATTTTTTTATTTTTAACAAAACAGCTATATTTAATGCGGCAGTGAGTGTTTACAATAGTGTTGGGTATTCTGTGGAGGAAAAATAAAATACCTGTCACAAATGTGCTGATTACGGCAGCTTGCCCAGAGCTAAACTCATTGTAATAAAACCTCCTGGACCGGAACGGGGTGCCGTTCACGCTATTCACCTCCTGAGTTGTTTTTGCAGCGTGTAAACCCAAAGCCAACAGCTGTCAGGTCGCAAACGGCTGAAGAGCTGTGTGGCGAGGCGCTGCCGAGCTGCAGGGCTCCTGTCCTTTGGAGGAGGTGTCAGCCGGGCCCTGGCAACAGCAGCCAGAGCCTGGAGGAGCTGAAAGCGTGGGATTAGAAGAGTTTACATCCTTTGACTTCGTACCGGATCACTGGATTGAAATCACTTTGATAGGGGCTTTTTGAGGATTTTGCAGGGTTGGTTGTTTTTTGATTTGTTTGGGGTTGTTTTTTTGTTTTTTTGGTTTTTTTTTTAAATCTCTGGAACTATACGCTGGGCTTTATGCCCTCTAGTTTTGAAGCAACACTAGTATCGAGTTTAAAGTGGACATTTAAGACAATCAAGCCTATACTTACTGTATCAGCGGGGTGCTCCTTCATGGGATGCAGAATATCACCTTTAAATCAATACCAAAGAAGGAGACTCCCTTCCTCTCCCTTCCCAACAGGATGCGGTTGCTTGGGGAACAAGATGCATTTCTTGCATGAGCAGCTCCATGGGTCCTTTTGTCAATATAGCTGGGTTTGTGAAAGTTGTTTTGGTTTTTCTCTTTTCCTTTTTTTTTTTTCTATCAGTAAACCAAGGAATCTACCTGCAGCATATTGTAGCACACTTCCTTTCTTAATTAGCATCTTAATGTAATGTCTCTCCTTCCTTTCCCTTTTCTCCCATCGCTAATAGCCTAAAAACTAAATTGACAAACCACTTTTTGTGCGTTTAATATTTAATGACTAAAATGATACAAATGTTAAAAAAGTCAGTTGATAACACAGGGAAAATGGGAAGATGTTGATGAACCGTGCTGCACAAACTTCCATTTACTTTTATGCAGAGTATGTATTGAAAAATATGGAGTGTGGGGGGGAGGCCTTAATTAGAATGTGCTCACGATAGCTAGCATTGGGTATGAATTCAAATAGACCAAACCTTTAAAATTTATTTTACAGGTAAAACTGGGCATTACATCAAATCATCCATGCTTGAAAGCTATGTCACTTGTGGTGGTGTGTGGTTTTTTGTGTTGTTTTTTTTTTTTTTTNNNGCAGCATAGGATGGTAATAGATTCAGCGTTTGGGAGAAAATTTTTTGGACAAAACCAAAAATTTGGGACAACATTTTTTGGACAAAACCAGTCCCTGTTACTGTTGTTTGGGTGCATTTTGCTCCTCTTAATGCCTCTGTTGGCACCCAAGGAAAGCGGTGATCAGTGCAGCCCTGGCATCTGTTGGGTCCCCAGGCCAGCAGATAATGAAAAAGACCTGAGCACTCACTGACAAGSCATGATAAACCAAGCCGTTATTCTTATTTTCAGTATAAGTCAATTTTCAGTAGTAGAAATGTAATTTTGTGGTGTTGCATCTCTCCCCAAAAATTCTCTTTAATTGACCTTATTTATTTGGACTTTGTCCATGTAAATATAGGCCAGAAGAAAGCAGTGTTTGAGAGCAGCTGCTTAGGAATAGATGATTTGAAATTTTTTTTCTTTTCCTCTTAACATCTTGTATTTTTAAGCTCAGGTAATAGTGGAGACTTCCAGAATAAGTATCTTGTGATGTGCCTACCTTTGATTTAATTCCAAACTATTTAAGGAGAGTTTAGGACCATTCCATTGTGTATCAACAAGTACAATTAGCAATAAAGAGGTTTTTACATGCAAATCAGTCACGTTTACTGAACAAACTCTCTCAATGAGCTTTATTAAGAAAAAAAAAAAGGAARGAAAAAAGAATAGAAAGAAAAGCTTAGAGGTAGCTATGGTCCTGTTAGTGCKCAATGTCCTTGACCCTTCAAGGTACTGGCAAAAATTTTCTTGTAGTCAAAAGCAGCAAGATATGTAACTGGGAGAGCTGAGGGGTCTGAGACAACTGTGAATGAGCTGCTTGTCCTACATGCAGTTCCATCACTGCCATCGCTGCTTTTTCTCATTTATGTAAGGAAGGTCAGCAATTTAGCTTCCCCAGCAGTATTCTCCTGTACCTGACTTGTCACTTCATTTGGCTGCTAAGTGCTGAATTTCAGCGACCRAAACAACTTGCAAGATCTGGGAATACTGTGAGTTTTTTTCTTAATTTTTATTTTAGTATGCTGTATGTCATTTCCCTATCAGGGAGAAATGAAATGGTTTTTAGTGGATGAAGTAGGTAACATGCCACTAAGGAGTTCTTAGAGTAAAATAATTGTTTTAAAGGCGTTAGGCACAGAGGTTCTGCATTATCAACTAATGCCTTAAAATTATGTTTACTTGCTGGGTTACCATTCTCACCGTATATGGCTTTCTGTATGTTAATAAGCTCATGTTCCTGATGTGGGCAGTAAAGTATTCTGTCAGGCTTCAAAAATAAGCATCTTCAACATCTCTTGTGAAGATGATTGAAACCAGGTAAACAAGCAAAAAACCCCAGATTCTGTAGTTGTCCACATTCTTGCCGTGCTGTTCAAACTGTGTAGAAAATGAAAATAGGCTGAGTTTCTAGTTTATTTCCTATTAGAGGAGTGCAATGCAAATAACTTTTGTTTCTGATTCATGTAGTTTAAATAGGGGATGAGCATATAATACACGCAATCAAGTGCATAGGGTTTGTACAGGCCTGGGTTTTTCATGTATTTCTGGAGTAGGAGTTATAACATGACTTCTTAAATCCTCTGCTTTGTCAGAACATCGGCATTCTGGGCAGAAGGGCTTACCTTTTTTAAAAAAATTATTCATTTACTTGACCATTGAATCCCTGGTAAAACAACACTTAAGTTTAAGGAAGCCAAATTAACTCCGCTTTACATATACAGTGCGATAGCCTAAGATGATGTGTAGGGTAAGGATGCTTTCTCTTACTCTCTGTTTGAGCTGCTAATGCTTSTTCTAGTAATTTAGGAAGCGATGTTAATGTAGCAGGGTTAGAGTTGGACAAAGGCTTAGATTTGACGTGGTGTGCCATGTGTTTGCCACCCTGAAAGATTTCTGCTTCTAGWCCATAACTGTGTATGTAACTACAGCTGCTTGTGTGCCTCTCAAAACTAGAAAGTCCCACATTTTGAATAGGATCTTACAGTGGTGAAAACTAATGTCATTACCCTAGTGCAATTCTTGCAATAAAAGCGAGGCTTCAACTTAAAATCCTGGCAAGTGTTATTGTGAGAAGAGATGGGAAAGGAAAGTTTGTGGGGAGCTCTTTTACCCCACCAGCACCTGCCTTAAATGTGTGTTGATGTGGGATAGGCGTTAACATAAATTGGTTGACCAATTCACTTCTGTATCCACTGAAAACTGATAGATTTGTAGTGAAATTATTTATGCCTCTTAATATAAATAAAAACCCTAAAACCAAAAAAAAACCCCCAAAAACAAAACCCAAAAAACCTGAACTAAACACCACCAATCCCCACACCCCCAGAAAACATCTGTTTTCATGTAGAAAGCCAGTTGCCTAATAGGCATTTATCAGGGACTAAGACCACTGGAGGAAATCAGTATTACATAAATGGGATGTGCAGTTCTGATCTAAATAATTTTTAAAAGATTTTGCATAAATTAAAAATTTAAATTATGCATAGTATGTGAATAATTTAATCCTTTTGTAAATGATGTTCCCACAGTTAATGATTAAAGAACATTGCGCAGTCCCTTGGTTTTGAACAATTAAACCTTCCACGGCTGCGTCTATAGATAGATATTTCTTAAGCTCAGCAAGGGGACAGGAGCGTGCACTAGCACTTGGCCATGATCTACTCCGTTATTTTTTTTGATTACTTAAGAGGGCTGTTCAGGACAGAGTATCAGTCTATGTGAATACTATCAACCAGCTTGAACAAGTCAGATTATTTAATTAGCCCTATTAAGATGCTTCTATTTTTATAACTTATTTATGAGTGCTTTTGCTAAGCTTAGAAGGTCCAGCTTCAGATTTCAAAAAGCATTTTCAGATCATGCTGTTGCTAGTAGTCCTGAGGGGTTTTATATCATGACTCTACAACATTTTCATCCTAAGAAAACACAAAGGGGCTCTGAAAAGCAGTTGAAGTTGGGTAATACTTCTGCAATCCTGGCCTGCAGGTTTCAGGTGCAAGACATTTACGATGCCTGTGCATGATGGACATTTGCTCGGTTTCCAGAATGCGTGTTGTGCACCTTTGCCTTGGACCCCCAATAATTCATTGTTTCTTTTAACATCCATTTTGTTGAAGTGTTTTGGTTTCCCCCTAGGGCAGGAATGTTCCCCAGMCATCACTGAAAGACTACCATAAAAAAATGAGTATCTTGCTTGATGTCCAGTGCTGGTAAAATGCAGGTGGTGCTAGTTTTGAGCTAGATGCTCTGTCACCGTTTTACTGAGATCCATGTACTTCATGTGTTTTTATCTAGTTTTTTTTGAGAGGAGCAGGAAATTATTTGATGAAATAACTATTAAATCAAATGTGCATATTTGAAAGAAAAAAAAAAAATCTTTTAAAGCAACAGTGTCTGGAATGTAATACCTGTGTCATAGTTGTACCTTCAGAGTGCTTGAAAAGGCTCCAATTTCATCACAAGGGCAGGAGTCCTGCTGTGCCACCCCCAAAATTAAATTCATTTGCAAAGAAAAAAATCTGCTTTCAAGTGTAAAATTTTCATGCGTGAATTCAGTCACTGGGCTTTTCCTTTCTGGCTAAACCACTCCTGACTAGTTTGGAAGAAGAAACTCCCCAGTTATGGAGTAACTTTGTGCTTTGTAAAAAAAAAAAAAAACAAAAACCAAACAAACAAACAAACAAACAAACCAACAAAAACTTCACTGGTGGTAAGTGCTGGCTTGTGGCTCGAAGATTTTGTTGTTGTTCTGATGTCAGTGAAGAAACAGTTAATTAAACAAAGGTCAGTCCCAAGGTGATGCTGAAACAATATATGGATTTGGAAGCAAGGTTAAAGTGTTTTGAAAGCAGAGGGTATCTGTGTCAATTGTGGTTCCATCCAAAACTATCCAGGTGTGGTTTGGATAAATGCAGGGAGATGGCATCTGCCAGCTCACATTTGAAGATCTTATCCAACTTTGGTTGCAGGTGAATATGCAAAATTGCATCCTCTTACTTAGCAGAGAAGTCTATATACATGCTTAGTGYGTTATGTCATCAGTAAATTATTTTAATGGCAAATAAGGCTTTATTACTTTTGCTCTTGCTTTATTGCATTTGCTGCTCTACATTCAATATGTACAGCATTGGCACAATATASCTTGCATGCTAGCTAGTGCATTAGCAGAAGAAATGGTAACTGTGTTCCAAGATCAGAATACTTTGATACTGTTAAAGTCAGGAGAAAAAAAAAAAACAAAAACAAACACAACAAAAAACCCAAACAAAAACCCCCAACAGTTGTTGCATTTCAGGCTGTTGTACAAAGCTAGGAAATAATAGCTTATAAATGAAGCAAATTTAGTTCTGGAAGGTACCGAGATGAGACAAAATTAATATGGTATCCAAAGTACCAGGGTTTCTTTGGAGTCAGCTTTCAGGTTAAAACAGAACTGTGAGCAATTCAGGATAGCAATATAAATTTAAAAAAAAAAGGGGGGGGGACAATAATAAAGAATGTAAAAGATACTTGGCATAGTATTTTAATATGGAGGATGCTGATTAAATTAACTCTGCACATATGTTTAGGCAATGCTGAAAAAAATTCCAGTCCTTGCTCCACAATTAAATATTGAACAGTACACTGAAATAACATGGAAATAGAAACTTATTTGAGATAAATTTAATGTGGATTAATGTTATTTTGATAAATGTGTTGAGTAAACTGCTCAATATAGTAATCCGATTTGCCTACGTATGTAACTGTCTAATAGAACGGATTTATGCATGGTGCTAGAGAGCATTGCATGCTGGAACTGCAGTGCTATGGTAAGTAGAAGAGTCTTGAAGAGATGGGCGTGACATGGAGCGGAATAGAAATTTGTATAAATATCAAAAGAAAAAAACAGAGTTTAGTTTGAAATCAGTGTTTCCCTTGCCAAATTAATCTTAATATTATGCATGTTGCATAAAAGTTGTTGTAGAACCTAAGGAAGATCTTGTATGCATGGATGTGCCATTTTTTCCATTGACATCAGCTGCAGTAGGAGGGCACCAGCYCTCCCTGCAAACCTGGCCTGGTTCTCTGCCGCAGACAGAATCACTTGTCCAGGTTTTCACTCTCTGTCTCTCTAGTGGAGGTGAACCAGGAACAACTGGGCCAACTTGTTGAAGTTGCTTTGGATTTGCATRCTACTACCTCACAGTACATAAAGGTACTTAAGATTCACATGCAATTTTCTCCTCCTCAAATGGCAACTTTTCTATAGCCCRTATGACCTTTGCGTGGCATCACCCAAGACGCGCAGTAGGTGGTATGTACCACTATGAGATTACCTCTGGCTGAGGTGCCTCGGAAGAGGCATGGGAGAGTACTCATTKAGTGTTATTTTACCTTTTTCACAACACAAATTTGGAGTCAATTAGGAGAGAGGTTTTCATGTAAATAGTTTGAAAATCCACCAAAACCTATTTAATTTTGTTATCGGAGAGCTGATGGCAAAGAATCTATTGCCAGTGACCCAGCCATTAAATGTGTCTCTGATWCAAGGGGTCCCTATACGCTAGCTTAGATGAAAACCRGGTCCCTCTGCTCCATCTGTGTTGSTTTTCCTTTCCCGCTTACTCGGGAAGCAAAAGGCTCGGCAAGCCTTTTGCASAAGAACCTAATGAGGCTTCACGTGCTTAGTCTTGGCTTTCTTTGTACCTGATGGGAAAATAGAGCAGAATAGTTTTGTTTAGTGCATTACACTGAGCGGAGCAYGTAGTTGTTTAGCGTAACATGCCCCTTTCTGTTATTTGAAGCATCGTGGATCCCAACAATGCTCCATGTGAAGGAGAAGACGTGATTTCTGTAAGGTCGGTAGGGAAGCACAGTGCTGCTCCTCCACCTGAGACGCCTCCACTGCTCAGGAACTGCAGGAGGCATTTTTGAAGGTGAGGTTGAGGAAGCAGTACCATGGCACAGGGGGTTTGGAGAGGAACTTCCCTGGGCACATCTGGAAAATGAGGATGAAAAGAGCTGCGTGTTACTGGAAGTTTTGGGTCTGCGCAGTTAGATGGATCCCTGGCCGGAGAATTGTTTGCAGGCTGACTGCTGAAACCATCCGTCTCCGTGTTTGTCACCGTTTTTTCTTGTCATCTTCCATCCTTTACCACTCTTAGGGAAACGGACAGACCAAGCACCACTAAAGTTCTCTTAAAACTGAATTCCATTTGGCATTCGTTCCTTGTCTGAGATATTGTCCAAAATACTAAGTATTTTGCTTTTTATTTGCTGTTTCTGTTGAAAAAAAAATCCTATTTCAGAAGGTTATAACTCCGTGCCTTCCCTCCCTTTCATTGCTGACACATTTCAAAGTTGTGAAAACTTGTTTTCCCAGTAATTAATAATAAATAAACCCTGGAAGTGTGATACTGTCAAGTTGAACGAAGAAAAAGGTAAAGCTCATGACCTGAATAGTAGTAGCTTCTGAGTGGGTTTCCTATCAGTGCACTGCAGATGTGTGGCATTACTTTAAACTAATTTTTCCAACTTTATTCATCAATAAGAMCAATATTTTTCATAGTTAAGTTACGTATGAAAAAGTGGGTATTTTATTTTTTCCTCTTTTTTAAGTTTTTAAAAGCTTGATACATGTAGCGTTGGATCAAGGCACATACAAGACTGGCCAAAGGGCATACAAAGCACTTTGGTTTTTAGTTGAAGAAACAAATGATTATGGCAACAAAGACTGGCTTGGGGTTTAAACATGAAATAGCTCATAGTTGAGTAGGAAAGAAACATGTTACCTTACAGATTTATCAAGGAATTTCTGGAAAACTGTGACAGTAATGGGCAGTATTCCTGACTGTAATGGCAGTATATCGAACACATACCTGTATACTGTTTGAGTATACGCTTTAAAATAGCTGTATCCCCAATTGTTTGTTTACCTTTGTGACTAAAGTTTTTCGAGACCTTGCTTATATTGCCTGGGTTTTTTGTCCTGCTCTTTTTTTTCWTACGAAACTGCACTTTGAACCCTTTTTGCGTTGAAAGCAGTTTCTAAGCGTTGCTCTGTCCTCCTGCCCTTGCCTCTCAAATGCCTGTGACCATCCATCACTGTTTCCTCTGTAATAAGCAGACCACTGGTTTTCATAACCAGAAATCTATCCCTAAACCATATCTACCCCCTTGGTTTGTAGAGGCTAGCACATATTTTTAAATTCCTTGTTAGGAATTTTGTTATGCTTTCTTCCAGGGATCAATTTTTTTTCTTACACGTGTCAACAGCTTCAGTCTCATGCATGTCATCGATTTGATTATTTTCACTTAAATTGGATTTCACCATTGTTGAATGGATATATCCAGACAGCTGATATTGCCCATTACTACACGCATTTTTGTTTATTGAATATWGTTGTGGTTTACAGATTTAATAGACCCAACATTGGAAGTTCTGTGAGTTTTTGCAACCACTTCTTGATCTTCCTGATTTGCCAGGTTCAACATTATTTTATTGATACCAAAGTGAAAAATGGCCTGTGCTTACACTTACAAGGATCTCAGATGAATGTTCTGACTGCTCAACACGGCAAGAAAATTCACTTTCACAGTCAACAAGTCATCTTACTCAGTAGAACACAAAAGTTAAATGGTCTGTAACTTCAATATTAGCAAGGAAAATACAGTACAAATTACTAAAAAATACTAAAATATAGAATTGTGGTCAGGTATCCCCACTACATTAATCGCAGCAGTAGCCTGAAATTTGAAACTTTTAATAAAAAGTTCTTAAATATAAATTATATGGCAAATGTACAGTACATTGCTTTGTCAGTCTTTTAATCCAGTGTTTTGCAGTAGAACAGCAACCGTTAAGTCAGTCTTTTCTCGTTTTCTTTAAAAAACAAAACCAAACCAAAAAAACCAACAAAACCCAAACCAGTCTTTCGTGTCCTTCAGTATCATGAGTGTGAATGATCTGAATCTGGAATACCACTGTCTCTGTAGCTCCTGTTACTACTGCTTTCACTGTGGCTGTTCTTGTACAGATTCATGCCATTAGGTGGGAAAATGGTGTGTATTACAAATTCCTCCTTGGACACTTGGTCATTGGTTATTGGTATCATCTGGAAAGAAGTCTCCCTGATTTCTAGGATGGAGTTRTCCTTCTTGGTTCCCGCTTCGGCATAGTCGTCTTTTCTCCGGCGTCCCTTGCTGTAGGCGCAGTTCCGGGAGAAGAGGGACCCGTTTCTGTGGACGTACCAGCAGACGAGGGCCAGCAGCGCGATGGCCACCAGCGCCACCGCGCCRCCGATGATGGCGGCCAAGGGCAGGCTGGAGTTTTTGTAAGGTTCTTTCTCCTGCTCCCGGTTGAGGGTCGTGGTAGGGTTGTACATCTTAAGAGGTGCCGTCTCAGTCTCGATGCAYTCGGGCGTTTCGTCGGAGAGATAGATGTTGCTGGTTTCCATGGGAACCATGCATACACGGTATGGCGATTCTGGTTCGAGAGCCGTGAGCAAATAGTCGTTTCTGTCGCCCGTGACTATCGTTTCAGTTATAGATCCAAAGGCAGGGCTGTGACCCATCTTGAGCCAGCTCAGTCTTAAAGCAGTCATTGGTAGTGCAACTTTCCAGGAGATGTGAATAGTCTCCGTGCTTACGGATTTCACAAATATTGTAATGATTTTGCGTACCGGGCTTGCTGTGGTTCTGTAGTTTTTATTTAGGTTGGGAGTCTTGATGTCYGGTTGTTTGGTCACAGAAACCGGCCAGTGTCCCTGGGCCGGGTATAACGTGTTTGGTACCACAGTAGTGATTTGGATGGTGCTTATCATGCCATCRTCCTTACAATCAAATAGTTCCGCGTTGAGGTCTTTGATAGCCATTCCACGTACTTTTTCTGGTGCCTGACACATCAGTCCACGCACGTTAACTTTCAAAGGCAATGACTGTAACCAGTCRCGTACCCATTTCATTTTGCACCCACAGTGCCAAGGGTTGTTGCGAAGAAACAGTTGAGTTATGTTGTCCAGATCATCAAAAACACCCTGAGGTAAATTGCTAAGATTGTTATTGGACATATCTAGTCGATACAACTGCCTTAAGTAAGAGAAAGCATTGGGTGGCACACGGTTGATGTGGTTTTCTTGAAGATAAAGCTTTCTTAGGTTTGTTCCYGGCAAATTTACCGGTGCGGCTGTGAGCGAATTGCGGACCAATGACAGTTCTGTAAGATTGACTAGATTCGTGAAGACTTTGTCTCCTAATCCATGATTATTTAGAAGATTTCCGTCTAAGACAAGGCGTTTTAGATTTGTAAGGTCTTGAAGGGACAGCTCTGAAATCGTGGAAATACGATTGTCATCCAAGCGCAGCTCTTCTATCGTTTTAGGCAAACCCCAGGGAATGGTGCTAAGGTGATTTCGAGAGAGAAAAAGAAGTCTGAGATAGATGTTGTCCCGGAAAGCTCCATCCTCGATGCTAACAGCGGAAACGGAATTATCATCCAAATGCAGTTCTTCCAGATAAGGAATTTGTGAAAGTGAATCATAAGTAATGGTCCTTATATTATTCTCCTGCAAATGCAGTTCCTTAACGTACTTAGGGAGGTTAGTGGGGAATTCATCTAGGCTGTTGTGGTATAAATATATTCTTTCCACCCTAAGCAAGTTCTTCAGTTCTGAAGGAATCCCAGCATTATTTATTTGATTGTTCTGAAGGAAGAGGGTAGTAGCATCCTCTGGGATTCCTGTAGGAATAGACGTCAAATCGCGATCATTACAATATATGAAACCCATATCACAGCGACATACTGAAGGGCATGGTTTGGCACTAACAGAATAAGGTGCCATGTCAAGTAACAGCCCTATTTTAGTCCAAACTAGGAAGATGCTCCAGGTTACACTAATCATGGTCAGGAATGATGAGATTTGTATACAGTTCTGATCTTCAACAATCTAAAAAAACCAAACAAACAAAATTATCCAGAACATCAGTGAAGAAACTGCAATGAAAATTCAACTTCAACATTACCGAAGACATCTGAAACACGCATATTAAACTAAAATTCAAGCTCATAGACACATTTTTACTTTCTTTTCCTTATATCAATAATTGTACTACTAATTCAATTAAGTTAATAGGTTATTCTGCATAGCAATTGAAAATAATATAATGTAGCATGTCTGATGTGTGAGCTGTTTTGCTTAAGCAAGAAGGCTCTTTCTAAGGATTCCTTCACATTTCACATGTAGAGACAATCTTTGTTTGCAGATACCAGATGAGTACAGAGCTGAAGTCACACCAGAGTTCAAGTAAATCATTCTATATCTGAAAGATAAGAAGTAATTCCTACGCCAGCTAACTACCCAGCAGCCCTTAAGTGAAATACAAAACCCTTAACCAAACCCACAAGTTTTAGTGGTGCTATTTTGGAGGTTCAAAAAAGTCCTAATGGCAAAGCATAAAATGCAGACAAAAGAGCAAGGGCCAGCTAAAGACTTTTTTCCAAGGTTTCCAAGTGCTCAACGTCACGTTGTGTATCTTACAAATACTGCAGCCTACTTTTCTTGGTTTTTGAACTGGAATGTTTAGAAAGGTGAATGTTACAATTGGTGGGTAGCTAACAACCTGACGTAGCTGGTAGAGCTATGGCTTTCTAGTTGACTGGATGGAATATTTCATTACATGCTTAATTTCATGTTTAAATATTTGTCATTCTGGAAAGTCTTCTTACTAAGCAGTACACTAATAACAGACTATTTGGCAGGTTTAACCACATTTTCCCATCTTATTAGTTCACACTGTGCAGGGTAGGATAATATAAATTAACTCTTGAGACTGAAATTGTACTTCGCATTGGTAGTGTGTTTGTACGTTGAGCTCAGGTAATTAGCATTTTTATAGCTTTTAAGACAACATAATTCAATTACCATTGTAATTAGGGTTGTGAGAACTTCTGCAAGATGACCTATGCATTAAGCGGTGTCATGACCTTTTCTCATGTGGGTTCATATATTAATTGAACTTTATTCTCTGAGGCACGAAAAGGAGAAGAAATTAATATTGATCCTACCGTATTTAAAGGTGTGAGTAAATTTTGTGCTTGAGGATATCCAGTAAAGGAATGTCTTTCTCGCGAGTCACTCTTACGGTTTACTCCATGGAGCTGTGTTTTTCTCGGCAGTGTTTACTCAGATGGCCCTTCTCGGTGGTGTGTGTTTCCTGGCTCCTGGCACGATACTCARTGAGCATTCCAACCAAGATTTATCATGGTACATAAGCACACCAGGCCGGAGCGTAGAAAAGCTTCAGCTTCTTTCTATTTTTGTCCTCGTGTAAAGTCTATGAATGAAGAGCCTCTTTTGTTTGGTTTAATGCCTTTAGCAGGAATTACTTTCTTTGTAACTCTTACAAACTCTTCTGTGCAGCGTAGTAGTTGGAGGTGGTAACTTCAGTGCCGCGTGAGGGAAACTATTCATTATGCTGAGGCTTGAAGGATGGTAGCCTCTTCGGGAGGTCACGAACGGGGCTGCTTTTCCCTGTCCAGAATTATCCAAGTATAAGCTTTGTACAGTAGCTACATCCTGATACATCCACGCCTCTTTGAGAAAACCATTTTCCGACTCTCACTTTTTAACACTTCTTCCAAATTTGTAATGCAGGAAAGAATTCCTCCTGTGCTGCAAGAACGCAAGTTACTCTACCGTAGAAACATAAGGCAATTCAGATGGTTTTCTTCATCAAAAAAACCCTCACAAAAATATGATTTCCTTCCCAGAAAACTCCCCTTTTAAAGCTTTCCTTTGAACTCTTAATTTCCTGTGAAAGTAAAAACAAACAGAAAAAAATTGGCATTAATAACAACAGGTAGACACTAGTATTCAGAGTTGTGTTGTATCCCCTATATAAATCATGCTGTGCTTATTGTATACATGACTAGCACATCTTGTTTTCCCAAATATTCGTATTTCAGCAAAATACAGAGCTCTTTAAGAAAACGTTTTGCTATTTAGTCTGATGTTACTGCAGTTTTGCTGGAACTAGATTTTCCTTTCTTTCAGTAGAAACTAAAGTCATCCTGAATTGACAGACAATAACAAAGTATTTGTAAATGATGTTTCCCACCTGATTACAAATGTCAGTCCTCCCTCCTTGGAGGAGGCCAGAATGGTTGCTTGCTTTGTGTTCTTGGTAAACTGTGGTACATGATGATCCTCTCCTTGGTTTTAAATGTGAAGGGAGCTAATTACCACTCAGTAGTYACTGGATGAAAGGGGAAACGTTTTTGCTAAAACACTGTATTAATATTTCACATCCGCAACATGCGGATTCTGAACTCTTTGACAACAGAAATATGTATGTGGGTTTTGTCCATGAAATGGGCTCGAGTTGCGGTCTGAACTTTTAAGCTATTGTATTTGTCACTTTGCACACTGGAATTGGTGTTTAGACTAATTTCAAAAAAAGAAAAATATTTTCAGTCTYGGCTGTTCCTATTTCTGGAGGAACTCTAGTTATTGGGTTATTGCTGAATGGTATTTCTAACTTGGGCTACTTCGTATCACTATTGCAGGGAGTATCCAGTGAGATACCAAGTCTGCGTTCCCTGAGAGCATATAGGTAGTATGTCTGAAATAGAAGTGGTTACATCTGAAATTAAAAATCCTTAAAGCTTACTTGCTTCTCCCTTTCATGACTGCATGTTGTCTAGAAAACTGAGCACAATCCTCAGAACTGAAATGCTAGGAAGAAACAGCATGCTGAGTAATGCTTGCTTAGCTGCCTTCCTATGAGCTTAACTARAGGAGCTTCTGGTCCTTCATAAAATATTAGACCTAAACAGAAACAGTCTCTCTTTTAAAACTGTCTTTTGCAATTTGAAGCAGGTCCATCATGAAATAGATCAGCAGTACTCCTATAGCAACAGGAAATATGCAATGATACAGAATTATTGACATAGATACAAATTATGCTGCTCTTTTTCATAGAAAAATGTTAACCGTTTAATAAAAAAAAGCCCCCCACTTTAGAGATGGTGTGACTGTCTAGTGAGGGAATAGTAAAGCCTGTTCTTTCCTGATGCTGCTTTCATGCTCATCTGAGCTTTGTTTTTGTACCTTGTTTTCAGCAGTTGTGTAATGAAAATAGTAACTCAAAATGAGAGACTCCCACTGTGGCATAAATAAGTATTTTAACGTATGGTTTATTTAAGGTGAAAACTTAGTCTGTGTGGTCACATTTTAGAATACAAGGGGAATGCACATTTTTTGATAACTTACGCAATTTGGGCAAATTATGCAATTAGTATAAAATGGAACAAAAAGGCTCCATATTCTTGCAGTGTCCAGTTTTCTTGGTCTGTATTGAAGTGTTTGGGGAAAGAAGTCCAGGCTCTATTCCTAAAACTTTGAAATAAACAGATGCTTAACAGCTGTATGAAAAATGGCATCTCTTAGGAACTAATGTGATGTTGTGATAGAGGGGTATTTTCTGGAGGTATATTGTGAAGCAGGAATATAAATTTGTTAAATAGGCCTTTGAAGGCTACGATAACTTTTAAGATCCTAAAACAAACAAACAAAAAAACCAAACCACCAAAAAAAACCCACATAAATTTTCTTTAGACCTTTTAGAGCTGTAAAAAACATGTTGGTATTAAGCAAAAGAGAGGCTCTAGTATGCATACGTTACATATATACATCCACACACGAGAAAGTAAGTTCATTTGTTTTACCTTTCTACCATATAAACTGTTTCCTCTTTGCTCCATTTGGTAGTCATCCCTTCATTTATTGCCGCTATTATAATAGCAGTAATGTGTAGGATTAAAATGAAAGCACTAAAGCTCATTAAGTTCTTGGAATTTTTTTTATCCCTTCTCTGAAAATTACATGAAAACAAGAGAGAGAAAAAAATAAAAGCAGGTCTCTTTGGAGAAGACGACACTGTTTCAAAAATGTGGATTAAGACTATACCCCCCACTCCTTTTTCTAGACTTAGAATAGTTTTCTTCAGGTTTTGATTGTTTGATATCTTGCACTTCCCTTTTATATCTCAAGCCATAGCTGAAAACAATGTTTTTGCATATCAAAGGCTCCAGTGATCTGTCTACAGAGAAGAAGGGAATCCTGCTGCCATGCTCCAACTTTCCCCTTCTTGAGCTGTCTCTAAATATTCCCTGACATCAAGTCATTAAAGCTGATCCGGCAGGATGAAAAGAGAAGTGACCCCCACTGGTACAGACACTGTGTCCAGGTTTCTGCAACATCAAATTGGGAGGCTTCATGGACACATGGTTTTGAAAGAAGCCATTACTTTTGAACAGAGCAGATTTTAGAAAGTATGTGCTAAAATTCATTTTTAAATGCAAAAATGACTTTTTTTGATAACAAAAGTAACGTTGGAGCMACTGAACAGCAGCTTTTTTGCTTATCTTTATTCCGAGTTGAATGTTTTCATGAACTTTGCTGAATTGCACAGTTAAATTACTTTTCCTGGGACACTGTGTAAGCAAGTCTATTACTACAGATAGTGGTAATGCGTGAGCCTCACACGTGTACTTATCGCTGTGGTACAGCTAAGCGGGGGGACGTCTTACTTTAAAAGGTTCAAAGTAATTTGTACTATACAAGAAAAACGTACCGAAGAAGAGCATTGTATTTACTATAGGGTATGGAGTCCAGCTGCACTTCCTGTACTGTAGGCAGGCAACAGAAAAAAAAAAAAAAAAAAAAAAAAAAAAAAAAAAAAAAAAAAAAAAAAAAAAAAAAAAAAAAAAAAAAAAAAAAAAAAAAAGAAAAAAAAAAGAAAAAAATAGTTTTGATATATTTGAGAAGTTGGGAGTTTTTCTAAAAATGGTGCCAACAAGATCTTTTCCTTCCAAGCTGTGATAAAACGTGAATAAAATCAAGACCTGCCTCACTCGAGGTCACACAATGCTTATTTGAATTTCTAATCCAGCTCTCTGTTCTCCGGCAGGAACTCTGGTAGTTCAGTAGCTTCTTTCTAACCATCAAAGTAACAGGGGGAAGGGAAGCAAGTCGGTATTTTTAGGTTATAAATGACAAGAGTATCATTTAAAGTTAACATTAGAGTATATGTATTTGATAAGCCTAACAATTTTGCTTTATCAGTGTACTTACATTCCAGAATCACCTCTGTATTTGCTTATAACCTGAAAAGTATCAGAAACATGTGCTTATCTTTTAAAATATTTGCGAAGTCTCTCTGTTCCGTATATTGTCAGTTTAGCTTACAAAGGTCATGCTGCCTCTTAAATAGCTTCACCAACTTCAAAAAAAAAAAAAGTTCCACAGTGCTAATCTACACTTAAAACAATGCCCAGACTTTGTTTTCTTTAATTGTATTACTCAGGGTTAGTTGATAGTGACAGCAAAATGCTTTCTAAGCACCCTGTCTAGGAGCTGCGATTTCCACGATCATCATATTTCAGGAAGGTGCCCCAGTCTTTTGTTTGGTGCTAGGCAAGCAGAAGGTCCTCTAGCTGTCTTTCCATGGGGTAAAGAATGCAAAGGAGTTTATGTTAAAGTGAGAGTGATCCCTTTAGTCAGGTTGTATCTCTGTGTTTTGGTGAAATTTGGGGGTTTTCTTCTGTTGGAGRAGGTTTTAATTACTTGTAGAAAATTTGCTCCCCCCTCTCTTATGTAGTGGTTGAATATAATATTGCTTTTGTCTTCCTAGTTCTAACTCCAGTGTCTTAAAAAAATGCAAATTTTGATGTGATCTTCCCTCAAATGCAAGTGAATCTGACTTAAAAATGGATTCCGAGTAAAAGCTTGACTCCACGCCTAAGATGAGCCAAACCAGTATTTGCTGTAGARGATGGAAATGAACTAAGAGTTGTCCTCTTCTGAAGTTTACTTTTAAAACCTTCCCCGGTTTTGAAGATGCTAGGTTGAAAAGATCCAGACTATTATGCTATTCCTCCTCACTCTCTTGTTTTGACTACTCTGCTTCTGCAAAGGTTGCATGTTAAAAAAGCACTTTGAGGGGGAGTGTTTTGCAATGGCTTTGTTTTGTGTTTTAGTGCTCTTTGAGTTTAGCCAATTATGGCTTCTAGGTTTTCTTTGGAGAGCTGCTTCTGAGGTAACTCGCCTGTGCTTAAAATAAAAGAATAGAGAACAAATGCTGCCATTGTTTCAAGGTAAAATCAATTTTTTTTTCTTCCCCCTCTTGACAACTTTAGGTGGAATTATACCTGATAGGGAGTTCCTGGCACAAAACGTTAGGCATGTAAAAATGTTACTTAAACACTGGATAAAGTTTCAGTAGTTTTGTTTCTTTCCCTCTTAAAACAGTTGTTTGCTCATCTCCCGATTACAAAATTTGCTCCTCAAAAAATAAGACTTTAAAAAATGTGAAGCTGTAAGATTGCTTGAATTCTTACAGCTCATGAAAGGGAGAATAGTTTGTGATGATGTATTTACTGAACACTTTTCAAGATGCCTGCCCTGAGTGATATTTGGCCTCTTATTAAAAATAAATGTAAGCAATCATATATTAATTCTTCTGTGCATTCCTGTGCTTTGAAGTGATTAAGGAAAAAAACTTCAGAAATAACTACCCATTAGCATCCATGCTTCCTACTAGGAGACAAAGATGGCCATCTACCAACTGAAGCCACTTCAAATAATTGCAATGCAAAGTTTGCAAACTCCAGCAATTGCTTTGATTAGTCACCATCGCCTTACATAATACCTTTCAACTTCTAGCTATTGGTGACAAAGGAAAAAAGAAAAAAAAAAAACCCCAACCCAGAAATGCATCTTTATTTTGTTCTTGCTGTAAAATGTATACACTTTGTTTCTGAAGATTAAAGCTTGCTGTGAGTTTACTACAGAGTTTTTTGCCCACTGGGGGGTGGTACACGCTACAAAAACTGTGCTTTTAAGAGCCACAAGTCAGATGTTTTTTGCTGCTGTCCAGTTTTCTCTGCTTTAATTACAACAAAGTCCCCCGTTGAGAAAAACAGAGGCAGCCTCCAAAGGAGGGCATTAAAAAAAATAAAAAAAAAAATCACTCTTTCAGAGAGTTTACAGAATCTTATTTCCCATGATGACTGTATTAACTACAGTATTTATCTGGTCGTTCTCCAGCTAAAATAAAATGGTATGAATGTACAAAAAAAAAAAAAGAGAATTAGCATTTTAAATATATGCCAAGGGTTGTCACTGTTTCTGGTATATAGGAGGGGCACAGAAGGCAGGAAAAAATACAGCTTTTAAAAGTGATTAAATGTAGATGGAAAAATAGAAAAGCTTGATAACAGTATGAATAGAAGCATTAGAATAACCTCAGTATATTTTAAGATAATTGGCTTTCTATAAACCCAGGTATACCTTTTGTTTATGAAATATTTGAAAACCGATCTTAAACAGGGCTGTATTGTACGGTGTTGGTATAAATTAAAGGAAACTTGAGGGTGGTTTTTATTTTGAGGGAGGGAAGGGCACTGAAACCTCTTAAGTATGACCTAATGTGTGGCATATATTGACAAGGAAAACACATACTCATCTTTCTGTTTTATAGCAGATAATTCTTTTCTTTGTAYACTTGAATTGACAAATGCATTTTTCCTTCTAATTCAAAGAAATGTTCATTAAGACGCCATATCCCCAGGCAATAKATAGTGAGCATAATTGATGCTTCTATCTTTTTGGGCAGTATATTTTAGGCAAGGAAATTGGGGTCAGGATAATGAATTGGTTTTTTTTTTTAAGTCTGAACATTTTCAGCCTCTTCTTTCTATACTTTTTCACTGCAGAGAGGATTTACATGGAAATGCAAAACATGAATCTTCTTTTTCTAAGTGGCAATAAGAAAACGCATTTGGCTGACATGCTTTTTAGCAGGAATACGATTTAACTGTAAAGTAATTCTGCATTTCGGTGTGAATCTGGTGTACAAATACTCCGCTGTACTCTGTTAACTGACCAGAATTGATCCCTTGAAGAGAAGCGACTTGCCTTCAGTCCAAATTAGTAACCCATGGCTAACAGCACTCCACGAATTAGTTAATTACACGCACTCGTTCCTCGCTTTTGCAACACTCCTTGCAACTTTGACTGGATGCGCCAGGGTTGTGCTCAAACCCCTTTGCGGTCAGGGAGATTAAAATTTAGGCTACCTCAAAGAGAAGGACTGAGCCAGAAAAGCAGCTGTCTCTGCAAGAGCAGAGCTTTCATTTGCCAAGGGGGTGATCTTGAAAACTAAGCAGGAACCAAAAAAACCCAACAACAAACCCCAAAAATCAGAAAGCTGTGCCTAGATGCTCTAAGCCATGGCAGATGCCGGGAAGCAGGGCTGCTGCGTTGAGCGGTGGGGCGCTGGGAAACACAGGGATATTCGGGCTTCGCCTTATCAACTAAGTTGCAGTTCCTAATTGTGTTCGAGGAAATTGGTAAAAGACAAGACTCTGGCACCTCGAGCAGTCCTGAAACGGTTTTCAGGGGGAGAATAATGTAGAGATGAGGTGTGCAAAGGAGTAAGTGGATAAAATATTCACTTGCGAGCCATTTAATAAATGCAGTTGCTGCGCTTGTACCAGGGCAGACAATCACTTAATAAACTAAAAACAGCAGAAAAGTTGATTAAAACTAGGCAAGGCCCTTCTGCGTGCCATTAGGATTATCAGCCAGCTCTTCTTCCCAAAGCAAGGGGGGCGTTTTTGTGGAAATTTGGGCCTGTTGCATTCTTTCTTTAATGTATGTGCAACCATTTTGTTCCCCATCTCCTCGCCCGCAGACTTTGTGCGTGAGGAGAGGCAGCGCGGGGAGGGTGCGCAAACGCTCTCGCCCCCCCCCC